>NTHP01000010.1:979038-990084 GCA_003416845.1 Oplegnathus fasciatus | reverse complement strand
GCTGCTACACTTCAAAATAATTTTAAGTGATTTGCCTTAAAAAGAATGCAGTACCCCCTCATCCCCCTCTGGTTTAAGTCAGTATAACTTTGTTCACAGTATTACACTGTGAGATATTCTGCATCTGACACACTCTCTGTTGTATTTTAAGTATAGACGTTCTCTGTCACAGTGTACACTGTAAAAAAAAAGAAAAGCAGAGAATTACACTGCAGATACTGTTTTCTTAACAGTAGTAACCGTCGTGCCTTCAATTTGTCCCCTTGTCCTTGTTATCACAGCGTTCAGAGCTCAGTATTATGTTCTCACTTTGGCATGAATATGTTTTACCTGTTTTGTCTCGTCCAGACACAGAATTGTTTGTCAGTGATCACCATCATCTGTCCATCTATCTGAATATTGTTGAATGTGATCAGTCAGACCAACGTGCTGGCCGAGTCACACCTAATTCATATTTCATGTTAAGTCTTTGACTGGGTGTCCCAATGTCCTCTGCAGTTTTAAACTACTTGAAGGAGCTGTGATAAGATTTTTTTTTCTTCTGCAGTTTTTGTAAGCTCTACAGTGGGTGAAGTTCACATTTGTCACTTTGTGTTTGACAATTGTGTTGTTCACCTTCTTGTATTATTATGAAAGGGAATTATAAAATCCAATGCAAAGGGAGTGATTATATTTTATTTTATTATTATTATTATTTTCTCCTTTTTTTTCCTTTGCTGGCTGCTTTAGGGTTGTAACACGTTCATGTTGTTGTGACCCTGTGCAAATATTACATTATGTAAACTGGTTCAGTCTTTATAATGCTTCAACCTGCTTTGACTCACTTTCTAATTTCTCACTCTTCTTGCTAATACAAACCTCATATATGCCACCTTACATTTTCTTTCATTCTTAGGATTTCCATGTAATTTGCTTTACAAAGTTTCCGTTGTTGTTGTTGTTCAGTATTGGTCTCATCACTGCCAGGTTAAATTGCAGGGAAAAACTTGCGGATCTATTTTATAAATGTCATTTTTTTAAGTGGCAGCTTTGTTTTCTTTTGTAAATATGAAAGAAAAGTTAAGTAGCTACTGTGCAGTTGTGAATATATAAAGCAAAATGAGCAAAGCACCATTTACAGTTTGATCAGACCATAGACAGCCAGCAGGTGTTGTCAGACAGTGGTGAGGAGTTTAAAGGGAGGGGGGAGGGGGGTTGAGGGTGGAGCTCCTGCATTGGTTTGTAGTTTATTTCAAAAAATTGTTAATGTCATGCCATATAAATTATTTATATTAAAATTTTATTTTTGTAGTTTGTACAGATGTTAGTATCTAGACTGAAGTTCTATTTTTAAAGAGTGAATATATATTATATATAAATATATCTATTTGTTGCCGAGTTTGTTTTTGTTTTGTTGTTTTGTTTGCATTTTGGGATTGGGGGGGATCGTGGGAGGGAGGGGTTGACAACACTTTAGAGCAGAGGCCTTTTATTTGTTTTTGGTGGAGCAAAGGGGGCAGTTGGGGGGACCATGAAGGAGAAGGTGTGTAGGATTGTGTCACTGTTACACCTTGTTTTTAAGTTTCCTCTTGGCCCTTCCTTCTTCATTGTCATTTTTTAAAATGTTCTTGTCCATGTCTAAAACACTGTGACTTCTGAAAACTATGCTCAAGAAAAACCCTCGTGTGACTGTTATGTTCCCTCACCTGCTATAGAAATTTAACTAACAAAATAAATTGAATGAAAAAAGTGTTTCTGGGGTCTTTGCCAGTCTTTCCGAGTGTGTGTTTGCATGTGTTTGCCTGTGACCCTGCGAAGAGCTAAAGGGTCACCACTGTTATCACAAATGCAGAAGAGCTAACTGACACACTGACAGTGTTTGCTGGTTAAATAAGCCTACTCTATTATCAAGGTCCATTGTTGAGGTGTCAAACAAAGGTTTGATTTCACTTTGTTGATACTTTAAACTCAGAATGTAAATATTATAAATGAAGGCCTGGATCTCATTGAAACAGTGAAACCAGCTAGAAGCTCAAGATTCTGACTCTTATTAAAATCTCTCAGCCTCATTAATCCTGGACAAACACAACTATTCCCATTCAAGTGAAGTTATACAGGACAACCCACAAATCATGTGCACGTGACGATCAATAGACCTTCATTATTAAGATATTACTGCACCAGCAAAAGATGGAAAGGTTTGTTCTTGCTAGGACAGCAGCGGGGTGCATTGGATCAATATGAATTAAATATCAATTTACACCAATAAATATTAGTGCCATTAAAAATTAAACATATAATGGGTTACGTACAAAAACTGTTTCTGAAGTGCTGAAAACCCAGTTCATAAAAGTTCACACAAACCAACTGAATTTCTGTTAAGCACTTTACTGAAATCAACATAATTAAAACTGAACTCATGAGATGAAAATGATATCTGAGTAGTTTTTATGAATGAGGCTTCATTCATCTTAACCTCTAATGCAAGTTGTTGCAGCAAGTCTCTGCCTGGACTTGTGATCCACACAAATTCAAAAAGCCTTACTTAATAATCAGACTTGATCATATGTCTTATTTCCCCCAACCAGCACCCAGACACCCAAGATGACAGTGTCAGTTAGTCCATCCATCCACATCTTTCCTCCACAGCAATATGTCTTTGACAACTGATGTGGAGGTTTTGCGTGGTCCCCAGAGGATGATCCTAGGGATTTTGGTAACATCTTTGACCTTTTGTTGAGTGCTACTATGAAAATGTTTCCCTTGACCAACTTTTTGACCCATGACAAGTTATCTAATCTAATAGCTGGGTTTCTGTAAAAAAAAAAAAATGCTGTGCTGTTGACGCTCATAGTCACCAGAGAATAAACCATTTCAGTTTTGGACACTGTATGAATTTTCCTCTAGCAGCACCCTCAGGCCAAAATGTGAACTTTAGACATAGAGATAATAATAACAGGCAGTTTACCATGGAATTAGATGAGAACGTTTATGCTGCCTAAAATTTTCTTCTACCTGCACCATCAGGATTAATTTCATATTTTCAGTCCCACCACTGTTCTGTTATATCTTTGTCCAGCACTTTCATATTACGGGTTGGTGATGAACACTGCAACATCCAATAACTGCTAGCGGGGCTTTCATTTTGTCTGTTTTATGTTGAGTGTAGTCAGGAGACAGTATACACAATAGTTACAGCATAGCATGACACCCCATTTGCTGACTTTTTTTTGTTAGATGAAAAATAACTTTTACTGACTTGAGTATTGCGTAAGACATATCATTATAATCACTTAGATAATTAAACTCTTTGCAAGATATAATTAGATTGGTTTTAGTTTCTGTTTTATTTTTACTTCATTGTGTCTGAGGTGAGTGTCTTCATATTCTACTGCATACGTTACTCTGCTTCCTGTCAGTCACCTGACACCCACTGAAAGACCCACAAGCCTGGGTTAGGAAATAATCCCTCAAAATGTGTTACCTTACACACTTAATTATCACATTCCTACTTGATAAGATTTCTAATTACATTGATGGATGCAAACATTTGGCAATATGTGTTTTCTTACTACAGCGTTTAAAACGTCTCCACTTCAAGAACAATGAATTAACACTGAGAACCGCTGAACTGGAGCGTTGAACCACCTGGAAAGTGTCGGAGATCACTGGCTTCCTGGATCATTGTTGTGACTCGTCTGTCTAAATCTCTCTCTCTCTCACACACACACACACACACACACACACACACACACACACACACGTACACACAGGCCCACCTGTGTAGATGAAAGGTAGATGCTGTAAATTCCTTCGCTTCTCACACAACAGCTCCTCGTTTGTCAGCCCAAGCAAAGCAGCCCATGTCTGAATCTGATACCTCGGTCTTTTGAAGTCACTGTCATGCACGTCCACCTCTAAACCAAATCTCATACACACATAAAAGCAGATGGTGCAACACAGTGTTCATACCTGGCTATGTGGCTCAACACAAGCTAAATTTAAATTCCATTTATTTAGTATGTAATCTCGCAAACGCCCCAAAGCAGTAAACAATGCTGGCCATATTGATTTGGTTTGAATGTTGCACGTTTATGAGAACACATTTGCCCCCCAAGTGATGTCATCCTGGGAGCACATGTTGTATTTAATGTTACAGCTCAGTGACGAGAAAATGAAAACATGCTGTCCAGTTATGGGTCATAGCAGGGCTGGAGCCTATCCCAGCATGCATTTGGTATAAATCAGGTAAACAACTCTAATATTCACAGCTATGAACAAAGTAGTAAGGAACCCAGGAGAGCACAGAAAAATGCAACATTCACTTTACTTAGGTATGTCTTACTAATCACTAA
The DNA here is from genome assembly GCA_003416845.1 of Oplegnathus fasciatus. Lineage (NCBI taxonomy): Eukaryota > Metazoa > Chordata > Actinopteri > Centrarchiformes > Oplegnathidae > Oplegnathus > Oplegnathus fasciatus. The sequence goes on along the minus strand of NTHP01000010.1, from coordinate 985,750 downwards.
GCCACTGTGCCACATCTTAACAGTTAAAATACTTATTCTTTTTTATGTGGTTGTAATACTAAAACATTTTAATTTTAGAGTACACTGAGGCGAGACATAAAAATTCTACAACACCCATTCATTTGCTTCTAAATGTCCCAGAGAGAAATTAATGAAATAATCAAAAACAAATGTGATGACACAGTCTGGTTTCAATTGATTTAACCCACACACACACACACACACACACACACACAAACAGACAAAACTCTGCTATATTTGAGTTTCCCACAGGCATTAGGCACAGAACAGGGGTATATCAGATAAGAAAAGAGAGATAACTTTTCAGTTTTATAAGGTTGACCTGAACTTTTCTTTATGTTTGGGTTAGGAAGAGGATGTTCAGGATTTTGATAGCTATGGGACAACAGGATAGTGTAATGAGATCGGAGAGACCATACTTTAACCTAAAAGAAACATCAATTGCCATCAAGCATCCACATCTCCTGGAGAAAGTCACTAAACCTCAACAGCTCCAGGTGTGTTGTTCTATATGTCTGATTCTGACCTCTGACTTCCATGAAAAGAGACTGGGTAAAAAGAAACTACTATAGAAACTATAAATGAAATTGAACATTAATTAAATAATCAATCTGAAAATTTGTGTGAGGATATTGAACTTCTTGTGTTTAGATGCTGTCTGACAGAGTATGAAGTAAATCAAAGACCTCCAAATTCAAAATATTCTTAGTTTGTGTTGTTTATGAACGTTGTGTGATGTTGGGAAGCTCCCAAGATGTGTCTAATATGCCATCTGCATTCTCACGATGAATTAATGTGTGTGTGTGAAACGATTTTGATCACATTATTGTATAAATCTATGGATGAATCCTGCTCCCTGAACCTTTCCAAGACAGATTATCAGACACATATTTCAAAACTGAAAGCAGGGTAACACAGAGAAAAAGTAAAATGTTATAATAATGAGTGTATGCATTATGTGTATGGAGGAATGTAGCGATAAGAGCAATAATGGAATATCACAGTCGATACATCATAGCATCATAGACAGCATGAACATACAACCTCACTGTAAACCTCCTACATGTGTGCTTCTACACAGTAAGAGCAGTGGATGTAACTGTGGTTTTAGGAGCTCACTCCCTCCTTTCTGTGTGTGAGTGCAGTGTGTGGGCCCAGATAGCAGCTGATAGTCCAGATAACACGGTCTCCCAGTGCCAACTCCTGACCTGTGTGTGAAGGTGAGATCAATGGAGGAAAAGAAAACACAATGAAGGAACAAAAGACTGAACTTGTGATCTGGTGATGCTGGTGTTGGTGTGTATGCATGTGTGTGTGTGTGTGTGTGTGTGTGTGTGTGTGAGTGTGTGAGTGTGTGCACTGCCTGGGTGGCCCGAGGATGAGCGCCCATTGTTGCTGGAATTCAATAGGGCTGATTAGTAAAGAAAAGTGTGTGCGTGAGAGAGAGAGAGAGAGAGAGAGAGAGAGTGTGTGTGTGTTTGTGTGTGTGTGTGTGTGTGTAAAAACATGCACTGGCATGCGTGTCTGTGTGAAGCAGGGGGTGGTGTATGTGTTTGTACTTTTGCACTAAGCGCAGCAGAGAAGAATGGGGGAATTAGCTGTAAAGCCAGTGAGAAAGCAGACTTCAGGGTGACATACCACACAAATCTGGGGAATGGGGATTGTTTCTCTCCACATCCACAGCAAGGCTTTGTTTCAATAGAATAACTCTCTTGCAGCCACAATGCAGTGATAGATATAAAAGAAATATGTATGTTTTTGGAGAAGCAACACTGCTCATGAACTGAGATTTATCTGCTGAAGAGTTCTTGCAGGATTTGAAAATTAAACCCACAATAATCCAGAAGTTGGTCCCCAGTTTGAAACTGAAACCATCGCTGGAATTTTAATTAACTTTCAAACCCATCAAGTGACCCCATTTCCAAGTTTCCTTGCACTTGTATTATTTTTGTCTCCTAACTAAGGTTGAGTTTAATACCTCAAAATGAAATTAGGAAAGGCAAGGCAAGTTTTTATATAGAATATTTCATTACAGGTAGACTCCATATGCTTTACAACACAGTAAAATACTTGTCCAAACGTATGGAACTTAAATCCACCCCACAGTTAGTCTATGTTGTCACCATGTGAAGAAAAATACAGGTTTTGTCAAACTCATTTTGGCTGTGTGCCAATGAATTTGAGCCCATGGCCTGTCACATACTTGTCAAACCTTCTATCAATATTTCACACAGGGCAGTTATTCATTATGAATTCCAATGTTCTAAGCAAAGCGTGCAAATCCATTGGCAGGGGCATCATTAAACTTCAAAACTGTGTCTGTCAGTACTTAATCCAGTCCATGAAAAATTCTGAATTAGAAGAATTGATGAAATTCATGAAACTGAACATGAGTTACAAGTTAATAATTTGACATTTGGGGAAAATACGCTTTTTCACTTTCTTCCCCAGAGTTAGATGAAAAGAATGATACCACTCTCATATGTGTCCGTTCAATATGAAGCTAGAGCCAGGAGACGGTTAGCTTAGCTTAGCACAAAGACTGGAAACAGCTACTGGTAAACAGCTAGCCTGACTCTGTCCAAATATTAAAAAATCCACCTTCCAGCACCCCTCAAGCTCACTAATTAGTTAGTTTTACACTTCAGTTTTTGTACAGATTAAACAAAAGAGATAAAACATGTTAATTACTGAGCTTTAGAGGTGCTGGTAGGCAGATTTTGTTACCTTAGGACATAGCTGTTTCCCCCTGTTTACAGTCTTTGTGCTAAGCTAGGCTAACTTTCTCCCGACTCTAGATCCATAGTTAATGCACAGATATGAGAGTGGTATTGATCTTCTGATCTAACGTTTGGCAACAAAAAAAAAAAATTATATTTCCCAAAATGTCGTACTATTCCTAATAGTAGTATAGTAGTAATACTAATTAATGATTAATAAGCCCAATTGGTAATTACTATTCCTTGATTGATTTGTGATATAAACTAACAGAGTGACATCGTATTCATCATTGCTGTTTCTAATCATACTTTAATACCAATAAATTAAGGATACTATGACAGTAAATAACAAAAACAGTTAGCCAACAACTTTTATTTACCAATCCGTGCACATGTTAATTTCACTCGCTTGATCACGCAATCAACTGCTCTCTCACCATTCTGTGCCTGTGGAAATCTCCTTTGAGAGTTGAGTTTCTCCACTGCTGCCTGTATTTATATGTGTTCCTGCGCTGTGATTGCACACTGCACCAGATTGTTGCTCTGACGAAGTTCTTCTAATCATCTCTCACAGAAACAGAGGAAGAGCGAGATCAATATTTACTGAAAACGCTCTTCAACATAACAAATGTGTTTGTAATCTATGCCCCCTGTGTGTGTGTTTGTGTGTGTGTGTGTGTTTGATATACCTTGGCCGTGACCGAGCCTGTTGAGGGGTGGCAGGAGGAGGAGGAATACGAAGTTCCAGGCAATCATGCAGACAGGCGGGAGGGCCCGTATAGTGTAAACATGTTTTAAATAAACAGGAACCAGCGTAATGCCCTTTTAATTGATTCATTCTGTGCTTTGCTGTTTACAGAAGGGCCTAAATATGAGCCTCGTAAGGCAGAGGCCTTGTGTTTATAAGTGGTTTGTTTAGTTCAAACAATAACAGTTTGAACACCAGACGTAGTTGTGGATCTGTCGTGATGCGTTGTGCTGTAGTGCTCTGCTGCGTTGCATTTCTTGTTGTCTTTTTTCATGTCCTCCCTCTTTCTCTCCATCACTTGCTTTGTATATGTGTGTGTGTGTGTGTGTGTGTGTGTGTATGTGTGTGTATGTGTGTTTGTTTCCATTTTAGGGGAGAATAAAGGAGCTAAAGTAGCTCTCTACAGTACCCCACTGTCTCCTCTTTACAATTTGCAGGCCAGCCAGGGTATGTTGGTGTGTGTGTGTGTGTGTGTGTGTGTGTGTGTGTGTGTGTGACTGAAGTTTAAATTGTAGCCACAGTGTAATGATATGGTGGCATGGCATTGAGGGGTACTCCAAAGGGAAGGCGGGGGTTGGTAATTAAACATATGCAGACACAGACACATACGGGGGGTGAGACACACACACACAGTCAGACACACAGAGAGGCAAAGAAAGAGAGCAAAGCTAAACACATCCAAGTGGGGTAGTAAAAGCTAATGAAGGCTCAGCGCTAGGCTGGCACAGACAGCCATTTCATGTGGTGAAGAGGAGAGGAGGAGGAGGAGGAGGAGGAGGACTGGGGCAGCCTGGGGAGCAATAAGGCAGAGCCTTACTCGAAAGCAAGTTAGGCAAACCAGAGGATAAACTATAATTGACACCATGCATAAGTGTGGTTTTTCAATATGGTTTGTTTCGGGATCTGCCAAATAATTGTCTATGCAATGGAAAAGGCAAACAATGGCATTAACACATTTGGGGAGCACTAACAATAAAACTAACACTACATTGTAGGTACCTTATTGCTGTACAAGTTAAGTACATTAAGAAAATCAAGCCCCCAGTAATGATTAAAGAGTATTTGACAGTGACAGTGTTAACGTTTGAAAAATAAAATTGGATATAATATAGGAAAGTTAGTCATATATATAAAGCATTTAAATATATATCAATGTGTGTACACTGACTTGAAACACAGCACTAAAAGGACACTATGAGGTAAAAGTGGCAACGTCAAAGATTGCCATTTCCAATCTTTTGTTTTTAATGGTGAAGACATCTTTGATGCTAAACCAGAGTTTGCTGTGGTGCTTTTTTAACCACACTTCGGAACTCACAGTGTGGCCAGTGGTTTCATTATTTCTGCTATTTTTGTTTATAAAATTCGAGTTCCTCAGTCTTTTTTCTTTGTCAGTTCAGCTTTCGTGGTCATGCTAACTACTAATCTTCTATTGGTCTCAAACTGAAGGCTGTTGCTGCTTTTCTTAACAAACAGCATTATCACGAGCCAGAAAATATGCAATTGAAACTGTTTAGTTTTATAAATCATCAATGCAGGCAAAATCCTGCAAAACTAAATGAGTCAGGGGTTCACAACCTTTTTCCATCTTTAATTCCACAAAATATAAAGATTATCCTGGTGTGTAGGCTCATTTCTTAGCTCCGGAAAGAAAATCTTCATCCTATTATATAATTTTAGCATTTTGTTGAACCCCACAAGTCTTCTTTCCTCAAAACAGGTGAATCTGTCAGTGCGGTAAGATTACTCCAATCTGTTTCAAATACAGGTCAGCTTGTTTAAAGACTTTTGTAGAAATTAGTATCATGTTGAAGGAAAACAGAATACGGAAAATTGCTGCACTAGATTAAAAGAAAATGAGATGCATTCTAGAAATGTTTTTGAAACAAGTTGATTTGTAATGGAAACATTTTGTAATTATCTCATCGCGCTGGCTAATTTTTTCCCTTAATATAAGAAAATAAGTCTTTTGAGACTCAATAATAGACAAAAATGACTTGATAAGATGGAAATGTTTGCAGTGCATCCCATCGCTGTGGTTTCAGAGAAGGGCTGTAAAACTCTGGTTATAGGTGTAGTTTTTTGGGGGGGTCCACATGTTGTACCCTGCACTATGCAAGCAAACACATGACTTCTCTGGTGAGTCCCGTAAAAAGAAAAAAAAGAAACACTGGTGGGTTTTAGGGATTAATTTCAAAAGCACACAGACACATTTCTGCGCTATTCATGGTTTGTGGTTTCGATTGGTGTTCCCTTAAAGAGGTTGAATGCAGGCCTGCAGTATCTCAATCTTTATGGTTCATATAAAGAAACTTATTGAATTCAAGAATAGAATTTATGGGCTAATTTCACAGTCATGGATAAAACTTTGTTTCAGATGCATTTTATTTTGTCACTTAAGTTTCAATAGAAGTGTTTAAATGAAGTTTTAAGCTGAAAACCTTATTTTTCTTATTTCTTGCAGTGAAGTACCTTCTTTACACTCTATAGTATGAAATGGAAAACTGATGAAGATCAACAGGGAAACTGTGAGTGACAGAGCGGCCTTGTGGACTAGTTACTGACCAAATGGAGAAACAAAGAAACCAAGAACTGAGCATGTGTGTGTGGCTGTGGGTGTGAAGCAATAACACTAATGGCATTCAATACTGTAGCCCACAAGACCTTAATGTCCTAAAATGTCCTAAAAGTGCCCGAAAAGTGTCCTGCATGTCTTATTATACTAAACATGTCATATTATATCACTTTAAATGTCAAGATTGGTGTTGCCAATTTTGTAATTGGTTACAAAAGTTCTTGTTACATGTGCACATATTGCTCAAGCAAGTTTTGTTCCTTTTTTTTTTACACACTATATTTATATTTTATGGTGACAATGCTAATATGATGTATGTATTCATTTGGGCCCATTGGTCCTCATTTATGAAACGAATGTACAGCAGAAAACTGGGCGTACGGTCATTTCCACGCAAAGCTCAGCATTTATCAACATGGACGTGAGTGGAGGCAACGATCAAATCTCACGTCTCAAGTCTCAACTCGTGTACGCAAGTTTTCGAATGAGTGTGGACTTGCGGTGCAGCGTAGTAAATCTGTCGAAGGATTGTTAAGACCATTCTGACTGGAATCTAAGCATATGCAGACGTGTATTCATCATTTAAAAATATGTAGCCTATGGCAAAATAACAACTATGTGTTATATATCCCTAACATAAATAGGTAT
>NTHP01000010.1:948495-978800 GCA_003416845.1 Oplegnathus fasciatus | reverse complement strand
CAGCAGTGATTTCATTCCATACAGCATTCTTCCGACTTCCTTTGATGCCACTTTTCAGGCTGCCAAATAAAACTAGTTGGTTTAATTGAACTTGTGATGTTAGCGTTTAGCCAGGTCGGAGAAGTTCCTCTTCTTGGCCGGATTACGTTTCTCTCTATCATAAACTCTAGGGGCGAGGCGTATAAACAGAGAATATGATATTTAAATGACGATTGTTTTCAGCCGCCACATTTATCAACGCCCGATCATTCTTACGCTTGGATTGGCGAGATACGAACATTTCATGAATTACACGCGAACCCCGTCGTAAGATGATTTCTGCACTCGGATCTGCGTTGGTTTCTACGCTAGATTGATAAATGAGGGCCATTGTGTCCTCCAACATCTGCAACATGCTCTGACCAACAGAGGGCAGAGTTACAACAAAACAAATATTGGAAGTGATTATGGTCTGTAATGAAGGAGCATGTTGAATTTCAAAAAACATGATATCTTTATTGAAACTGAAGGTGGCCAGCTGATTGATCAAGAATGCATTTTATGCTGACTTATTCAGAGTGATGTTAGAAGATTCTGTATTTTCTTTTACACCTTTAATAAAGTTCAATACTGAAACTCAAATCCAAAATCAGGTCGGCCTCAACTACACTCTGGGGAAGACTACACTGTGCTGTTTAACATGGCAGTAATTTGTAAAATACAAACCAGCTCACTGACATCTCAGTGACCTGGTTTTTTATTTTGAAAATAATATTAAATAGCACAGCGTAGTGGTCTCCAGAGTGCAGATGAGGTGGGTGGACGTGGGGTGCAGAAGTTAGTCTGCATCAAGTCTTATTTTCGTTTAATGAAACATTTAATTCACTGAGTGGGCGGACTATTTTCTGCTTGATATTGTAATATTAGCCCATGTGGTAAGTGAAATGTATTTCTAGCGAACCATTAACAAAACGACTGTTTTGCATTGTATTAATCTTATAAATCAACTATACTTCGGTATGAAACTGTTTTAATTGACTGCTATCAGTAGATTGGTGTCGTGGTACTGTAGAAGAAACCAACCCGTGGACAAACAAGTCATTCCCGTAGTGTAACTGCAGCTGTGTGTACTACCCTGACCACTCTTTACTGCAGACCAAATAAATAAACAAAATTATAGTTGAAGAAACAAATAAAATTTGCCAGCTGGGCAAACTTAGGTGGCCGTTGGCATGGGGCAGGGTCTGTGTGGCAGAGCTCAAAGGTGAAAAAACTCCTTACTGGACTATTTCACTGCTTGGAATGATGTGTTTGAAGAGTAAGCTTAGCCTATATGGCAGCTTTTCTTAAATGATGGGCCGGGAACCAAAATGGGTCACTGGCATGTTTCAGTGTATCCCCACATGCCAAGAATACTAATATGCTTTAATGAGTGAATGTTCCAGACTCACTCAGTATTTGCTCAGTTTGGCTCCTTGGCTGGAGAAGTTTTAAATCTTTGCTGTAGCTGTGTTGGACGCACACTAAGTTCAGTTAAGCAACAGTAAATTACACCAGACCATCAATTGGTTGACACTATAGAAGAGTACATTTAAAAAAAATAGATCCTAATATTGGCTCACATGTCTTGTTAGTGCTCTTTTTTCCAAGTCCAAAGTTTGCTGTGACTGCCTCTGTGTTGCTCTGTCTGTTTGTAGCTATATTGCTCTCTGCTGGCCACATTGTATAATGCAGCATGGACATCCAAATATCACAGAGAAGTGAGATGGGTTTTCTTTTAAATAAGATGCAAACCATTTGGTAAAAAAAAAGAAAATAATTTAATCGATAGAAAACGATGAAATCAGATCAGTAGAATCATAAAAATGTTTTCAAGCTTAACAACATATGTGTTCTTACAACAATTTTTCCTGAATATTTTATTGGTCTAAAGGTCTACTGTGCATTTAAGAGTTGCTCCATGAGCCAAAATGACTAATGCTGACCCAAAACTGACCCTCTCTGAGACCCCAAATATGGAAGCCATTCTAAAGACGTAAAGTATGGCTATCAAATGCTATGTTTGTCAAAGAATTACATAATTAAGACTATTTACTGTAATTGAAACCAAAAGAAAGTGACAGGAGAGTAGAAGAACCAGTGGTTCAACACTCCTATTTAATCTCTTCTTCTTTGTTCCTCTCACTGACTCCTCTCCAAGTCTGTCAACCTTCCTGGGTGGTTTGTAAGTGTGCTCAGCTCACGTACTGTATGCATGTGTGTTTATTTAGTCTGTATAGGGGAACAGAGCCACAGCCTCTGCCAATTTTCTTTACACTGAGAAAATATGCTTTTGGACAGATGGAAAAAAGGGGGAGCAGTTAAACAGACTCAGGGCCAACAGATACAAGACCCCTTCTTCGTCAAATCAACCACCACCAACCCTCCAGACTGAGAAACCAGCGCCTCAAAACTGTGCTGCTGCTTTTCCAGGACTGCAATCTCCACACAGCAACTTCTACCGCACTAAAGTGTTTTCCAGTGAAATATTGAATTCTTATCAGCATGTGCAAATCACTGTTTGTCTGAGGGAAAGGCTCAGCAACACTTTCATCCAGTGTGTATTTAATTCCAGTGCATAGATCAAATGTGACTTGTGACTCTGAGTCTTACAAAATACCCAATGAAGGCACACAAAACTTTACGAAACAAAAGGCTACAGCTGTTGTCGAACGCTGTGACATCTAAACACAACTGCAGCACAAACGTAAACATGCACATTGTCTCATACAGCTGAGAAGAACAACTGAAACATCACCATGATGTCTGTCACTCCAAATGTTTTGTCCCTATGACCTAGCTTTCATGTAAGAAGCTGCGATAAGATAAAGACCACCACAATGCTCAGATCTGATATGGACTTACTAGAGACAGACATACACATGGAAACACTTTTAATGACTTGCTTGAAACCAATAAAGCTATAATGATTAATTTTATAAATCCAAACACCACAGAGGTTCAAAGTGGCATAACAACATGTAAAGATGCACACACATCCACAGATGATCAATTTCTCTCTTTGAAGTCTATAATTTAGAACACAAAGTTTGAGTTTTACTTCTGGATTTCATTGGATAAAATTTCAAAGAGAGATATAAAAGAGAAGAAAATTATACTAAAGGCTTGGGTAAGGATATAAGGTACTTTAATAACACATTTTCATGTTTTGTTTACAATGATCAAATGTTTTCTGTAGACGTAATCAGGCAAAAATCACTCCTTCATAACAGTATTTAGTAACTTGGGGTAAATGATGAAGGTATACTGAGCTCAAGCGCCCACATGGTATCATTTTAAACAATGTCATCACAATTAATGTCATTATAGAGCCGACACATGTACAAAAACAGGCAGACATGGTCGAGTAAACACACAGACAAGAAAGATTTTTTTTTTTTTTAAATGCAGCACACAGAAGTTTAAACACTCGTTTAGCCTACTCCATCCACTCAAGGCCACTGAGGAAGTGTTTAGCCTAGGACTGAAACTGTGAGAATGGATGGACTGACTGACTGGAGGGGAGGAAAAAAGGGAGGAGGAGCGCTTGGAGTAGGGAGTATTGAAGGGGAGAGGAGGGTTTGAGCGAGAGAGGAGGGTGTAGGAGTTTGGGGGATGTGAGGAAAAAGAAGGAGGAGGGGAATACCACCCACTAAGCCAGTTGTGGAGAGGTTCTGGGGGTTGGGCTGCTCACAGGAAACAGTTGTGGCTCCATCCCAGGCCTCACACCGAGCAGCCCTGGGCCACCCAGTCATCGACAGACAGACCTACCAAATGGCCAGGCCGGGCCAAACCGACAGGGATTTGTTTATTTTTCATCCTTCAGTGGTGGGGGGAAATTGTTCAGCACAAGCTGTTTATTAGACCTTTGATTTGTCATGTGTCAGCGTTCGCTTGCGGGGAATGTGTATACATAAGTCCAGCTTGTGTATAGTTAGGAGGTTTGGAGGCTGAGAGGGTGTGGGCACGGAGGAGTGGGGAGGCTGGGGGGCAAAAAGAAAAGAGGAAAAATGGGAAGCCTCCCACGCTGAAGGCAAGGCTGAACTGCATTATGGGTCATTCTCCAGCTGTCCCTGATTGTTGATGTCACGGGGGACTGAACTGTTGTGCCTGCTTTGCAGTGGGTGTGGGGGGAGAGAGGGAGCATGTGGACAAACACAGGATTCCTGTGGTTACATGGATGAAATGCAGTAGGGTAAATGGATCAGCGTTTAGCAGAATCTGGACATCTGTTGACTGATCAAACAGCACTAGTTAAAAGTTACTGTGGAAGTATCAAATCATGGATTCAGATATCTGAATATGTAATATTAGAAGGTGTGTGTGAAGTGGATAAAATCCTCTATGAAAGTATATGTAATCTTATTTCATGATATTGATATATGTCATGACTTACAATCAGGGATATTAAAAAAAAGGGATGGATGCAGTACCTTGATATACATGACATAGCAAAATCTCTGGCAGCTGACAAATTTCTATCGTCTCACCATATATATCACCCAACGCTAAATATCCTAAAGTGTAATGAAAAACCTGAATTCCTTGGGTTATATACAATGTATGTGCCTCCTTCTTTTGCAAATACCAACTGCAAAATGTTTATAAATAGCACATTTAACTGAGACCACAGTGCAGTAAGAAGAGTACACAATACGAGAAATGATGTGAGGCAACGCTGTAATAAATGAGATGCAGGACACAAATTGACAAACTAATAGTAATATCAATCTCTATCTAAAACATCATCAGTTAGTAATTGAGAATAGGAATAGGGAGATGGTCAAGTATCACCATGACACCAGGTAGCTAAGGAATCATACCTGAAGCTTTATATTGACTTCCTACTCCAGCTCATGTCAGCAGAGATATTTCGCCAGACAGAATCATTTGGCTTGATAAAATCGTAGCAGTTGCCATGCCTGCTACATGGTGGGACACCCTCTTGAGGAAGAAGGAAAGGGGGTGTGTTTGGTGACAACAACACCGTCACAAACAGTGCCAATTGTGAGGTAAATGTACAGCTGGGAAAATTGTCACTATACTAATTCATATGATTACATTGTAATGTGGATCTTACATTTTGTTGTTCTAGTTGCATATTTGTAATATTCACCATCTGAAAACTGTCTTCCTGAACATAAAGTCAGATTACAATTTAAGACAGAGGCATTAAGTAAACAGGCATTATTTTCAGAAACTTATTTTCCACAAAACAGATTGAAATAAGCTTGCTGTATTTACATGTAAACATATTGTTATATACTTTGTATCACATATTGTTACTCCTACGTTTTACGTATGAGAATATTACAGTAGGTAATAGATATCAGCTGTAAGAAATATTTTAATTCAAATTACTTAAATAACTACTTTATTTTTATTTTATATCTTATGTCTTAAGTTCTCCTTTCACTTGTGTGATTTTCTTTATACATATATTTTGAGCATTATTGGAGAGATTCAAGATCTTTATTGTCATGTAAACATGACAACATGTAAACATGACAACAAAGATCTTGAATCTTCAATTCTTAACAGTGATTATTATGAGCTCATCATATGTTTTTGCGTATATAACTTCTGTGTGCAAAGTGGTGACTAAGACAACTAAGTCGTGCAGTACAGTAAACAATATGTTTCTCTCTGAAGTGTACCCTTGTGGTGCAAAAGTATAATGTCATAAAACGTTTAGTGGCCCTCTCAAAATGATTTCTGACGGGACTATACGTAAACCTATAGAGGTTACTTGGTTATATTTACCTGTATCATAACACATTTACACCCCTGACGCCTAGTTTGCATTAAAGTTACAGTTACAAAACAGATAACGTCTGTCTGTGATTCTCAATTTACAGTTGATTTTCATTACAGAGGCAATTCCTAACTAATCCAGCTAGTGGCAGTGTAACGCCAACTTACTTATATTACTTTAAAAATCCATAGAAGAAGAAGGACGCGCACGATGACATGACGAGGACCAATCAGATTCTTAAATACCCGGAAATAACGCCAGTTTAAATCTTGGGCGGCGTTGACTTTGGCACGTAGGTAAGTGTGGATTTGTCGTTAGTGAGAAAAGATAAACAAACAAATAAAAAAGAAGAGTGCGGTTACAGTACGTTTATTTATTTGTTCATTTATCGATAAAAGTAGGATATAGTTTTATGGCGACCACAACATAATTGCTAGATAGCGCGAGTTGGGTCGTTAGCAAAACGCTAACGTTAACGTTACCTGATTTTTTTATTTCTCCGTCACAGAGAAGGAATTAAAATGGAGACCAGCCTGTCCAGACTTCTTGTTGGACTCTCTGTACAAATCAGCCGCAGTGATGGTGAGCCGATGTTTTCTATCGCAACTTTCACCTTCCAAATATTAACGCTGTATGTCTTAACAAAGCTTGACTTGGAGGTGCCGCTTGTTTATGTGTAAACCAGGTCGAGTGCATCTGGCAACGGTGAAGTCCGTTGATGCCGTCAAGTCCACGGTTATGGTGGAGTGGAATGAGAGGAACATCTGCCGAGGAAAGGAGGTCAGTAAGTCCAGAAACACAGAAAGGACATTTGGTACATTATGGTGGTAATATGAAGCAGCCTGGGACGCTGGAAGTCAATCAGAGTTGAGGTTGCTGAGAGAAAGTCAGACTATAACGTAGTTATAACGACATCATACTACATCCTGCGAGACATCCATGGGTTTTGCATTAATTTGAATGGTCAGGATCATTTATATCTAATAGTTATTATTTGCAAATTTCAAAGCTGCCACAGCTACTACACAGTCAACAACCCTGAAGTGAAGCATGAAAACCGTAAGGAGAAAGATGTGGCCTGTGACCAGTTCATACAGTAGTTTATAATAATACAGATCATTCTGACAGGATCTTTAGTTACTTTGATTCACTTGAAAAACACCTGAATGTGTTCACATGCAAAAGAAAAGCTCCAACCTGCTGTCAGTGCATCACTTTGCAGGAAGTATTATAATTAGACTATGCATATTGAAAATTAACGGATTAAAAACTTGTCACAAATACCTGTGTACTACACCTATATATCCCAGTAAAAAAGTGTTGAAACATAAATTTAAACTTCTCCCCTCATCACCCCTACCTCCCGTGCCCATACAGCCAGCCATCTCTTACACGTCCACTATGAATACCTTTTGAAATATCCCATATACTTTGTGTTTTTCAGGTTTTAAGCAAGTTGACATCTTATCTAATTTAAGGTTACTGCATTTCTCCTTTTGGCTGTGTGTGTTTGTGATTTAGGTTGAAGTGAACGAGTTATGTACACTCAATCCAGAGCTTTTGGACCATATAAACGCTGTCACCAACAAAGCTGCTGAACTACCCCCACCTGCTCCAGACAAGGTAAGTGTTACTTTACTTTTCCACATAACAAAGCACTGCAGCAGCTTGTCAGTGTCAACAGGTTGGACCATATTTCTAAGAATTTGAACATTTACACTTTCAAATGTTTCACCTCACAGTTACAATCAGATAATCTGAGCTTCCTTGTTTTGTCCCTCCAACATCAAATTGGCCTATTTTCTCAATAAATGATAAAAGAATGTCAAAGTTGAAGGAGTTGTGTAGATAGTTACATTGCAAGCATGCATGAAAAAAATGTGATTTTACTCATCTTTTGGATTGGGAAACATGGTGAACATTAGTCCTGGAAGGAAAGGGGTTATTATTCTAAATGATGCACTAAGCAATTTCTCCCTCTCTTTCTGTTTGTCTCTTCTGTAGAAGTATGAGGGTCGACTGCGCTCATCCAGGATTCCTGCCCCCGCCTCCTGTATGTAAATATATTGTACCATGTATTTGTTTTATAATACCATGTCCTTTAGTTTGTCTCCTAACTGCCTGTTTCCTTCCAAAAGCCTCTGCTCCAGCAGTCACCAATGCTGAAGAGTCAGGTCGGCAAGGCATGCATGTTCCTCTCTCTAAAGCAAATGAGTCGTATTTTCTAATCACTCCTCTGTTAATGGGATCGGGGTGTAAGTTCAAAAAAATCCACAATCCTTTGAGAGCTGAACTCTGCTCAGACCTGGCCACTGATTATATATAAGTAATCATCTGCTTTAGTTTAATGATTAGTGTCACAGGGATGCCAATGGACAACTTTGGGTATTGGGTTATTCTGGGCACGCAGCACTCCCCATTTTTGTTCATTAATCTGCTCTGAATTCGGGTGGGAATAAAGAGAGGAAAAGGAGTGCTCTGTATCATCACGGATAACAAAGGTACAGCAGTTGTACCAGCATGTTTATCCATTTAGGAAAGAGTGGACTGTGATGATACAATGCACTGCTCTTTTTATTTTTCAGAATTGGATGAAAGTAACACTGTTTATCTTCAGTCAGTAATATTTTCATATGCAAGTATTTAATCAGCTGCAGCACTCAAGCTTACACTCTTCTGCGCCTGTGTTAATCTCTCATGGCTCACTTCTCTGTCACTCTCTGGGTCTCTGAAGGAAGAATGGCAAACTTGTTGCTGTGGTCATTTTTGATTTGGCAGACTGCAGCCATGCACAGTTTATCTTTCCATTGTACCAGGGTTTGGATTACATTTAACCCCAGAAAAACAATGTTAACAATACTTACTTTAAGACACTGACACTCACACTGCAGCAGGTTGATTTGGATTTGTTTTACTTTCAGTTGCCAGTCGGTCTCAGACCAGGCAGACGTGTATGTTCCAGGCCCCGGCTCCTGTTCCAGCACCTGCAGAGTCTTCTCAGGCAAATCCGGAGACAATCCACCCTGATCCCCCCCCTTCATCAGTCCTCGCAAATTCTGGTTGGTAGTGGTCCTCTGAAAAATTTGAGAAAGAAATTCATAAACTAGAACATTTTCTGAAAACCATGACACAAACCGATGCAAGCCACATATTTGTTTCATTTAACATTTGGGTATTGTTCTCAGTGACGGGTAAGTCCTGCTCGTGTAGTAAATTTTGCACATCCATGTGCACAGTGACATGACACATTGCTTACAGTATCACAAGATATGGAACATTGTTGCATGCATTAGAGTAGACTTTCAGGTATTTTCCATGTACAACTTAATCTTTTAGTGCTTTCTGTGTTCAGTAATTTTGAAATATTTGTCATCTTTATAAACTCAAGTGCATTCTTCTGCCTTATCTAGTGATTCCTAATCAGCAGCGTAGAAAGAATGAGGCCAAACCAGCGAAGTCGCTTGTCCGTGAGGCAATAAAGGAAAATGATGAACCCGAGAGAATGCCTCCACCACCTCTAGTCAAAGGTCAGTAACAAATTTTATACCAACATGATATCATGTGTATCCACTGATCCCTCAGATCTATAGATGCATCATATACACAGAGAGAGAAAGCTCCACACATTAATATCACAAGTGCAGCCTGCCTTCTCTCCTGCAAATGATTGTTTTTTGTTATATTTTAGACAAAAAGATTCAGTGATTATGCATACATAGATCAAATCCATGATCTATGAGACACAAGAGCACGAGGTGCGTGGTAATAGGCACATACCCATTCTCTAATTGAATAAGTATACATAATCTTTATGCACTTCAGGCAGAAGAAAATCTGTGGCTCCCCAAGAGCTAAACAAAGCCAACAAAAGGCTGTCTTGTGTTGTAAAGCCCCCCGACATGCAGACCAAGAGGGGAAAGGTGAGATTTTTTTTTATTTGTTCTGCTATTTATATCTTCTTTTTTTTTAATTTGAAAAGCTTGACTTGGTTGGAACTTTTAGACACGAGAGCAGTTCCTTCTCACATTATGTTTCCTTTTTACTTTTAGTTTGGAGAGGCTTCTCGACCAAACCAGAAGTTCTATGAGATGATCCAAGACTTCAGAGAGACCTTGGAGATAACCCCCTTATCAACTACTGACCATGTAAGTTTGGACTCAAGAACTGTGTGTCTTGTGTGAAGCTATATGCTAGTGTGCCGTTATAGCCCATACTTACAGCACATCTTGTGTTTTTATAGATTGAACCTCACAGGATTTGTGTGTGTGTTCGCAAGCGGCCCCTTAACAAGCAAGGTATATTAGGAGTGATGTCTAACATCCTGTATACAGTATCATCTGAATATAAAGAAGTAATTAATGGCACTACGCAAAAATATTTTCTTAATGCTGACTTTAACATTCTTGTGTATTCCAGAGATAAATAAAAAGGAGATAGATGTGGTGTCTGTACCTGGAAGAGGTGCTCTGCTGGTTCATGAGCCAAAACAGAAGGTGGACCTTACCAAGTACTTGGACAACCAAAACTTCCACTTTGACTACTCCTTTGATGACACCGCCACCAACGACCTGGTCTACAAGTAATCACCTCATTTGTCCTTTTATTTAGCAACAAGGTGGATCTGATTGCAGGTTTTCTAAATAAGATAGGGTGTCTACAAGCTCCCACTGGTCTTTTTATTTTGTCAGAATGGGGAATATGATTTAAAGGCTTTGTCATCTGTCTAATGTTTTGTTTCTCATTTTACACAAGCTGTAAATAACGTGTGTAGATAGTAGTGTTTAATACGGTACTATCTGTTCAGTAATGTGTCTGGAGATTAAATGTTGGAAACTCGAGGGGTACTTTTCATACGTGCTATTGTGTTTTTCCTGGTTTTAAAATGTTCAATTTGATGTTTTTTTCTTCTTCTTTAGATTCACAGCCAAACCTTTGGTGCAGTCAGTTTTCGAAGGTGGTATGGCAACATGTTTTGCCTATGGCCAGACGGGAAGTGGGAAGACTCATGTAAGTCTCTGCTTGCTGTATAGGGTTGACTTGTCTTGAAGAAGTAGTTTCCATAAGTAGAATTTATTTATGTTTGTTTGGCACATTTTCTCCCTAGACGATGGGAGGGGATTTCACAGGGAGGCAGCAGAACAGCTCTAAAGGAATCTACGCCTTGGCAGGTAGGACCGAAACCATCCCCAGTGGCTCGATATGCACTTCATGTAGAAGGAAATAGTTCATCTGGGTTTTCTCATTAAGATCACTAACAGGAAGCAATTTTCCAATTTGTTTTTATCTGCATAATTTGTATTTGTTCCAATTAACTCAGGATATGAGTCCCATTGCATCTCAATTGCTTTACTCTTTAAACTACAGAACATTCAGGACTGACTAAACTGACCTCTTACACGAGACCTTCACTTTGAATAATTTTCGACTCTGTCCCTTCTAGCCCAGGATGTTTTCACCTATCTCAACCACAGGAGGTATGCCAACCTGGATCTCTCTGCCTACGTCAGCTTCTTTGAGATTTACAATGGAAAAGTAAGCGAAACCTCTCCTCCTCTCTCCCATGAACACATTTATTGAGAATATTTAACACAAAAATCAGCTTATTCAAATTATCCTTAAACTGAAATTTACTTTTTGATTTAGGTGTACGATCTGCTGAACAAGAAGGCCAAGCTCCGGGTTCTGGAGGATGACCGACAGCAGGTTCAGGTGGTGGGCCTGGAGGAGGTCTACGTGTCCACAGCAGAGGAGGTCATCAAGATGATACAGATGGGCAGTGCATGCAGGTGTGTTGTGATCTCATGGTACTTCAAACTTAAGTTTCGTTGCTCCTCCTAAACACAATGTTGACAGACGGAGCACTAAATATGTAGTGTTCATTCGTTAGTTTAACATAGCAACCCAAAACTAAAGTACTTATGGTTTTGCATCCATATTTCAAGTGCTTTTTCAATAAAAAAGTAATAAATGCTTAAAACAGCGTGTTAAGAAGACATACCATGTAATAACACGTTCATGAATCAGATGTGAATTTTCTCTTTTTTCTGACTTTTGTGGCATTCTTCATTTAACATTAATGTGACTGCTTTCCCTTTTCTTCTGTCCTACCGTCTCTCCAGAACATCAGGCCAGACCTCAGCCAACGCCAACTCATCCCGCTCTCACGCCATCCTCCAGATTGTCCTACGACGCAACGACCGCGCCACCACGCTGCACGGCAAATTTTCATTGGTCGATTTGGCTGGCAATGAGCGCGGCACAGATGTCAGCAGCAATGACCGCAGCACTTTGGTTGAGACTGCCGAGATCAACCGCAGCCTGCTGGCTCTCAAGGTAGACTATGGCTGCTGTGGAGGTGTGTACATAAGTAGCTGTGGCTGCAAAGTGAGAGGAGTCAGTTTTCTCTCTGGCACCTCAGCTAGGGTGCAGATAACATAACCATGGCTCTCTCAAATTGAGATCATAAAGGAATTGCATGCACAGCACCCAAAAGGATGTTGAAAATCACACCTAACATGCCCGTCGTCTGTCCGCTCTCGTGTCTTGTAGGAGTGCATTCGATCACTGGGAATGAACAGCGATCACATTCCTTTCCGGATGAGCACTTTGACCAAGGTCCTCAGGGATTCCTTCATTGGAGAAAAGTCCAGGACCTGCATGGTATGTTAAAACGCCAAACTTGGCTGGTGTATTATGTGTGGTCTGATTACGTAGTAGCGAATGATGCAGATTCACACTAAACAAGCACAAGTACTGAAAGTATGTACACATATTTTCCCTTCTTTTATTCCACAGATTGCTATGGTGTCTCCAGGCATGGCTTCATGTGAATATACAATGAACACACTACGTTATGCTGACAGGTACATATTTAGCTTATGAAGTTAACTTGATTCCAATTTCTTTTTTTTGTAACGGAAATACTGATGTTTTATTATGAAAAGAATATCATGTCTGAAAAGATGAAACTTGAAACATTTTCCGATCTTTGGCAGAGTGAAGGAACTGAATGGCAATTCTACAGCAAGTGGAGCAGCTAAGGCACAAGAGCCTTTAAATAGCTCCACAGAGGAGGTCAGCCTGCACGTGATGAGTCCAAAATCATAGTTAATATTGATTATACCGTATGTATAATTTGCTTAAGTGTTGCTGTTTGCTTTTGTATGTTGTAGGAGTCTGTTGTGGATACCAGTGTGTATGATGCCATAACCCAAGTGGCAGAGCTGGAGGAGAAAGTCTATGTAGAGTTCAAGGTGGAGTTGTCTTGAGTCTGCGCTTCTTTACAGCATAGTGAAGTTATAACGCCATTTTAAAAAATTGGCTTTGTTAGTCCTCACACTTTTCTCACTTTTGTTTCTCAGAGGGCAAATGAATTCGTCAAGGCAATGGAGCAAACCTCGTACAACATCGAGGCAGGACTTCCCGAAATGGTGGATCATTCCCGGAAGTTACTGGGTTTGTACAAACCACCGCTTCATTTTGGTTTTCTGTCCATTAGTTTAACAAACAATTGAATATGACACATCAAACTGTACCATTATTCTCACTGAGACTCTAACTTTGTTTAGGTCCGATCACACCTGATGATGGAGCTTATTTGTTGAAAACCCTTAAAGTTAACTAAAAATATGTTGACTACAGTTGATTACCTTGTTATTTGACCAGTTGGTGGCTCTGTAGCAGTGTGGGGGTAGTGACAGAGTCTTTCTTATATTTTCAAATTGTTCATCTAGCAAACCTGTGACTTCTGCATGCTGACTAGGGGAGACACAGGAGAAACCTTGTGCCAGGACAGAACTGCATTCCATAAAGGACCAAAATCTGGGTGGGTGCATGTGCGTCACGTTTATTTATTCAGTCTTATCTGTCATCCACAGACATGCTACTGGCTTTGCAGTCTGCTGTGGAGCAGGAGAGAATTGTGAGGCTGAACCACTGAGATGATCCCACCAACCAACCCAGATGAACCAAGTTTGTTTATTGTTTGTTTAAACATTTTGTCTGTTTTGAAGCAATTCCCTTTGGTTTTATTGTATTAATGAGTTTATTAAATAAAATGTATTCAGACACTAACTCATTATTAATCTTATAAGTCTTTGAAGAAACCACTTTGGGAACTACTGGTGTATATTGTTGGATGCTGCATTTTTCGCTGTGGATATTTTCATGTCTTACTGTGACATCCAGTGGCAGATAATGGATTGTTTGAACTTACCCAAGTGCCCAAAACCATGAGCAACGTTTGATGCTAATGTGGAAGCTGCAGCATAAATTCTATTAAAAATAATAAAGTGTTGAGTCATTTTTTTAATCCTAAAAACACATATGGCTCCTATCAGTGGTATTTATTTGATCAGGTATTTGACAAGACAGACTAGAGAACATGCACCATCCATAAACCCCAGTGAAAGTGTGGCATGTGTGCAGTTAAATAATTTAACGGAAGTACAGTATTTCATTTTTTAACTCAAATAAATCCATAATTGAAAATTGTTTGGTCTGAGTGCATCAACGGTTGGAAATTAAAATTGAGATCCAATATGGGGACAAATTATCTTGTGGAATATGCTCATATTAAAATTAAGTATGCAGTTTATGGATTGGCACATACGCCACAAGTGAAATGTTAAGATAATCTCCTGCCTGCACTACAGGTGGAAGTAGGAGGACACAGCTGTCAACTAAATATTCATTTAAGTAGCATAGGTTAACTGATGACATAAACATGAGAGGGTTGAAATATCAGATTTAAATTGGCTGGAGAATATATTTGTATCAGAATTGGTTATATGTAGTTGAAGTAAGCCCTGATGTTGTGATCAATGGGTGATCGCATCTCCCAAAGATTACGTTATGTTTGATGGAACTAAAAATAAAATAAAAATTGGATATGTCATTTGTTAGGGTATTCCATAGGGTTGAGGAATTGGGAATAATACACTTGGGGAAACTCAGATTTTAAAGGTCCCTGTTGATGAGTTAAACGATTTTCAAGACAAAAGGTTTTTGGTCATCAGTATATTGTTTTTGTACTACTTAAACATTCAATATTGGTTCTGGGGGTGATTATGAATGTGTTTTAATATTTGATATGGATTTATAATAACTCCAGCTCAGGTTTGTTTGATAGGAAATAACTTAATTCTAAACTGAGCTCTTCATTATGTATTATTCACTTCAGAGTACATGTCCAATTAAAAATTGTACACAAAATATAAATTTACTGATCCCTAATATATACACTGAGTGGCCACTTTATTAGGTACACTTGTACAATCTTATGCAGTCTAATACAACAGCCCTGCCATAATGTCTGTCTTCAGTTTGGATGACATTGTCGGAAATGTGTAAATTCAATTATATGTTTATTACTGAGCTCATAGTTAAAGGTGAAGTCCACAATTATGGAGAGCCCTGATCGATCTGAACTTCATTCAGAAAACAAGCATTTTAGAAGTTGTTTGCTTGTCGTCTTGCGGACAGACCTGACAGAGCATGAATTCTTTTTACAAATCAGCATCATGTAGTTATTTCGGCGTCTTTTTGATCTGTTTATTGCAATTAAATCACAGCAAAATCTGTTTATTTTGAGATCATACCGCTGTCGTAAACCAGATTAATTCAGCTGACGTGTGACTTGCCAGACAGTGAATATTTATTGATTTTGACACGCCAATTATGAAACTGCCACTCACCGGAGAAGATGGCGAGGCATATATTCACAATGAACACAAATGATCCTGCGGTCAAACTCGCTGTTGTCCAAACTGTTGTCCTGTGCACGAGCACGATTTGTGTGGCTGGGCCCGAGCCAATCTGTTTCCCATTTACAGAGCCAGGGCTGTGTATGAACACCGGATTTTTTTCAGCACACACACAGAACGGACAGCAAGCAGATTGTGAGGAGGTATTCGCTGAATTTGACAAACAGTATATTGGATTACAATTGCAGACTTACACCTTTAAAGGTGCTTTTGTACTGGACTACATTACATTAAAATGTTTCTAATTTTTTTTCCTTCCCATTTACATACAGGGGTCAGAATAACACCTCTGAATATAATCCAGCCAATTACAGCACCACAAAGAACTACTGTATGACCTTAATGCTGAAACATTGAACTGTTGTATTGGATTAGTCTGTACAGGCGTACCTAATAAAGTGGCCACTGAGTGTATGTTGTACGTCAGTTGAACAGTCAGAGCAGCAGGTGGCGCTAAAGGGTGGTGCCAGTTGTGCTTCACACCCAAGATCAGAGCAAGAGGAAAAGGAGGGACCAACCAGTAACGAGCTGTACAGATTAACCTGACTGTTACCTCTCCATCGGACTGAGTGAGGAAACGAGCCCCGGAACGGATGGCGATGAAGTGGTTACGGTTTTCGCTCCTCGTGTTGGGGGTTTTCTCGCTGTGCTGCGCCACGTCTGGTGACAGCAGCGGCGTGAAGAAGATGAAGATGCAGTTTGCTACGGGACCCCTCCTCAAGTTTCAAATTTGGTGAGCGAAAATCTGGCGAGTCATTGCAAGCTAGCTAAACTCCCCGGCTAACAACAACGTAGCTAAGCTAGGCCGAAAATCGATAGAAGCTAGCTTAAGGCTAGCTAACCAACCGGAGGGTAGTGTTTGTTAACATATCATAGGAGGAGCTCACGTTATGGTAGTTCTTTAAATTACTCAACCACTGTCCAAACACACGGGGAGGATACATTTTGTGGAAGTTCCTGATTTTTGATATTTCTCGAGAACATTTCGTCGAAAACATGGCCCCGCTTCCGCTGTCAAACACACCAGTTAACGTTAAATCCAGTAATAGACGTCCATTTGTGTCTTTTTATATTGACCTGCGTTTCTTTTATATATTTTCTTAATTCATTTGTCTTCTGTAGAGCACTATGAGTTGCCTTGTTGAAAGGTGTTAGGTTAAGTTAGCTATTCAAATAGACTTGCTTCGCCTCGTGTTCACAGGGTAGATTAAGTTAACCTGTTATCCTTGGTTTTCTAGATCGTTAAGTTAAACCTAGCTAACTAAAGAACAAATGAATCCCATTAACATGAATATCAGTTTATCTCTGTGTGGAAGAAGCGGAACTCAAATCTACTGAACAAATACTTTGCTACATAAATCATTAACAACAACAAGTGTTGTTGCAAGGAGTTATGCAAATAACGATGTCACGTGATTTTACGGTGTTTATGTGCGATGAAGTATGGTTAAAGTAAGCAGGAACATGAAACAAACATTTGCATTGGAAATTGTTGCTTTTCTCTAAAGCAAACATGTGCCACAAATAGGTGGCATTGCAGTACAAAGTATTAAATGTAAAGTAGGCTAACATGCTGCTAACTGGAATTTCACACTGCTGCCAGAACTTTCCACTAAGAAGAAAAAGATCTACAGATAACTGTGGAATTCACACGTGCCAGATCTCAAGGCTAATTTCACAATCTTGAAATCACTATATTGTTGTGGCTGCCTTTTGTCCCTGTTCGTTCTTGCAGCTGTGCAAGGTGCATGTCTTTCTAACAGTGTGTTTGTCTTCACACAGTATTTCCTGAGGGTACAAGCGGGTGTTTGAGGAGTA
The DNA here is from genome assembly GCA_003416845.1 of Oplegnathus fasciatus. Taxonomy (NCBI): domain Eukaryota; kingdom Metazoa; phylum Chordata; class Actinopteri; order Centrarchiformes; family Oplegnathidae; genus Oplegnathus; species Oplegnathus fasciatus. The sequence goes on along the minus strand of NTHP01000010.1, from coordinate 961,445 downwards.
CACGCAGGCCTTGTACCAGCGGTACCCAGACATCCGCATTGAAGGGGAGAACTATCTTCCCATACCCCTGTATCGGTAAGAGAGATTGTCTGCTTTGTTACAAGTGGATTATATCTAGCTTTATTATAGCAGCCAGAAAGCTGCCTGGGATTAGCTGTGATTCGACGGAGGAAATGGAGTTCTCATGCAGTCAGGTTTATCTGTCCGTGGATTTGTCTTTTGGTAGTTTTATAGACATGGACGGAACTACTGGCCCTAAAAATGACAAAATTTAGGTCAAAAGTACATCATATTATTTATAGTGTATTATAATAATTAATCACATACTGTACTCTGCATTATTTGAGCTACCACTAGAAAGTTATCAGATAGTGAGTTAATTTGGGGGAAGTGTCCGTCATTAGTGTCATTAGGTACACTTAGCTTTTATTTAAATTTTTTATGTTTTAATTCAGCTGTGTGGTCATTTTGGAGGCTGCAGTTTGTGGCGCTGTTAAATTGTTCTGCGTTGTACTGACTAGGTGTTTCTATTATTTTGTCCATCCCGTTTATATACATCAGTGAGTGTAGGCTAAATAACAGAAACACATCTCTGAGTAATACAATACAATTCAACAGCACCACAAGCTACATCCTACAAAACAATCACACAGTTGAATTAACACCTCTCTAAAGAGTTTGTATATAAGTAAGTAAGTATATAAGTATAATCTTCATGAAGGGAGGATTTATTGCAGGACTGTTTTATTACACTTTGTTAGTTTTTGCTAGGTGTATCCAATAAACTGGTTAACTGAGTGTATAATAAAAAAACATAATGAATTTGTGGGCCACATGAAAGCTTTGTCACATGATCCCCATTACTGTATCACTTCACAATTATCTGACATTTTCGAGACCAGTGATTAATGGAGAAAATAATCAGCAGATTAACTGATGATGAAAGTCATAGTTAGTTGTAATATTTGTCTTTATTTTAGAATTGTCCTGGAACTATCTCTGTTTTGTGCAGTGTTGCAGATACAGACTAGAATTTTGACATCATGGGCTTGTGAAGCATCGGTGGCTATATCTGGAACAGAGGCAGAGTCTCGATGTGAGACTGGTTTGTGCTGTAGTCTTAGGTGATGTAGTTAAAGGTGTGAGGTCACTGAAACCCTCGGGTCCTCATCAGTTCAACTCTTAATAAACACACCAGAGATTAGCTCTATTAAAGAAAGGAGTATCACAATTCTCCGGCCAGTGTTTGTGTCAGTCTCTGGCTCAGTCGCTGTAAGAATAAGCTTATGTCGGGTTGTAGTTCAACCAGCTACACATGTTAATGTTTAAATGTAATAAAACCGGAGTAAGCAGGATGCAGGTTCTTTGTCGCAGGTTGATAAGGGTGATAGAATTAAACCTGTATATTAGTTTATTTTAAAGTATACACTTCCCTTGTAGAATCATAATCCCTATTGAAATGGATAATAATTATTTGTATGAGAGGAAGCCGGAGCTACACGGTTGGCTCCAAGTTCTTGTGTCTATTTTACACAATGAAGCATATTTTGCATAAATAGAGGCCACACCCTTCCCTCTTGGCACAGTGTTCAAATAATGTGGTTACAATTTTCTCAGAAGTGAAACCATATTTTTAATAATTTGTTAGATATTAAGATGATTTATTAGATGTGCTGCTGTATCCATTTAATTTTTTTAGGACAATGTTAAATATACCTTATTTTTTGAGCCTCATATGAATATGCTTACTTTGATACCTGATAATTCTGTATATTTTTATTGAACATGACCTACCTGAAGACAACCACAGGCTCACATCTATCTGGATAATTTTAATGTATCTTGAAGGCTTTGAAGGATTTTTATATCTATATCAAGCCATGTCTGCTTTATGTTGCCATGTGTACGAATTGTATTAAAAGACCGTTTATTGTTTTTTTTTCCTCAGACACTTTGCTTCCTTCCTGTCTATGTTCAAACTGCTGGTGATTGGGGTGATTATTATCGGCAGGGACCCATTCGCCCTCTTTGGTATGCAAGCCCCAGGCATCTGGGAGTGGGGCCAGGGAAATAAGGTAAGGTTTACTGGAACTATAGGAGTCTGCACTGAGTTTGCACTGTCATTTTCATGTGTAACTGTGTTTAAGAGGGTGGAGTCAGGGTTGTGAGTATGATGCAGCTGAGCATTTGTTTTCCAGGTTATCTCCACATATATCACACAGAAGCTTGGATAGAATGTAGAAATGGAGGAAAGTGGGCTTTAGCTTGGCTGTGTTTCAAATACAGTTGTGTGCATACACACTGCCACGTACAACTCAAACCCATGGGATTTCATTAGCAGTTCATTCAGTGTCTTCAGGTGGTGTTGTTAAGTATTGTTTTGCTTGGTTCTGCTATCCCCAGGGTTACACACATGCCAAAGGCTCAGAAGGAGAATGGCCAATCACAGCTGACATCAGTTATTTGCAAATAAAACAATCTTGCACTATCAGCCATTCTTGTGTTTTGACAGAAAGCTGAGGCTGATAAAAATCTAGTTTGGTTTTGGTAGCCAAACACATAAATAACAGAAAACCTTGCAATTGCATACAGAATAGACAAAAATTTAGTAATAGATTGGCTTGAATTTGATTTGCTAATAAATCAGCTTTTTCTTATCTAAGCCACAACTTGACTGATAACAGAACCAGTCTGAGAGTCTCCTGCTTTGTGTGTGCATTTAAAGCTGCTGTAGGTATACTTTCAGAATGATTTTGGTAATATTTGGTTAAACTCTCTACATCTTGACAGTTATCCATAAATTTGATTTGAGAAAAGAAATCCGGTCTCATTGACTGTTCCAAACCCTGTAATTTGCCACTGTGTAATCTGACTGCGCCCTAATCTCATCAGCCAATAAGGAGAGCTCTGTGTGAGAACTCAGCCCATTCCTGACTGCCCTGCAAACTTCAGACGTAAAGCAACAAGAAACGGGAGAGGAGGCAGCAAGAAACAAATGGAACACTAGGACCGCAAAACCTGTTCATAAGTGACAAAGTTATTTTTCAAAATCCAAACTCTCTCTCACTCCAAACATTGATCACTGAAGCGTTGCAACAATGTTTGAATATGTCCAAAGCAAGTAGAGTCCAAACAATATGTGTTGTTTTAGGCTGATATTCGTATTGAGCCAAAAACAAAAAATCTGCTAATATTGTATAAAAAAAACATTCTGGCAGTATTCGCCTGCTCACCATCAGTTGGACTCCAATAACCTCCAATTCTAAACTGTGCAAGCTGAGATGTGCTGTGCACGGAGTTGCTTATCACTCCAAAGTTTCCTAAAGCAGCTTCACGTTAACCCGTCAGTCGAGCACCACATTCATCCTGTGGGTCTTTGCCATTTATTGTTGCAATATTTTAACAGTATCTTTTCAGCGCACTGCACCTGTGATCCATTGAGTGAGCACCATGCAAGAAAATCTGCAAATATCACTGCCAGTAAAAAATAAAGGGGGAAAATAGATTTTGTGCAGAACTTCTTAACTCAAGTTTCTCTCATGCTTCTTGCAGATATATGCCTGCATGATGGTGTTCTTCCTCAGCAATATGATTGAAAACCACTTAATGTCTACAGGAGCTTTTGAAATCACATTAAATGGTGAGTCTGCAGTTCACAACGTGGGTGTATTGACTGAACTCAATTCTCTTGGCTTAAGATTGATTTCAGTTGGCTGCCACTTAGCAGACACTGGTAATGAGGGAAATGTACTGGTGAACAATGCTTTTATTTCTGCAGTTACAACACTTTCAACAACCCCTAGTGCCATCTCCTATAATAAAAGTCTTTGTAACATTTTAATATGAATAAAGTTGTGTGGTGATGGAACAAAATGCAGTGATTTACAGTGAAGTGAGTATTGTCTTTCCGTAGATGTTCCAGTGTGGTCAAAACTAGAGTCAGGTCACCTGCCCTCCATGCAGCAGCTTGTGCAAATCCTGGACAACGAGATGAAGATGAACGTTCACATGAACACAAGACCACACCACTCCTAACCCTACTCTTCACATCCTGGCTGGAGCTAAAAGCCCCTCCATGTAAGTACAGTTGTGTTCATAGCACTGTTCTTTTTTTTTCATATATATATATATATATATATATATATATATATATATTCAGTTATTTGATGAAATTATAATCTTTTTTCCCTTTTAATTTGATCTGCCCTCCCTCTCTTCCTGTCCAGGTTTGAGGTGGGTTTCTCACTGGGCTGTGAAGTGATGTTTATGAAGGTCTGCGCTGAAGGCAGGAAGACTGCTAGCACAGACTGGATGCCCCCATCACTCTTCACCATGCCCCTTAGAGACGTCCCGCCCCGACGCCAGAGTGGGATCCATGGCAACAGTGCCGGCCATTCTGTCATTTTCTTGTACTATTCATACTACTGCAGATTTCATCCAGGTGACATCAGTGGTCCCATAAGGAGAGATTTAACATTGATTCTTATAGTCTTTAACTTGTTGCATACAGTTGATCTATGTGAGTAAAATATCGTGTCATTTGTACCACTGAGCCATATGTAGAATTTTAAGTTTATTGTTCTAAAAGTAGCTTAGCCATGTAGAAAATGCAACACTTAAAAATCTGTCATCACTGTTGTGAAAATAACATTGGGAAATTGTGTATTGGTATGATTTCTGAATAATTTTTATATTTACATAACTTGGAGGAAGCTAAGAAGATTAATAAAACCTATTGTAACTATTTAACTGTGAAGCTGTGGTGTGATGTTGATGCTTACTGATTGATCTGGTGGAGTGTAGTGTTATAAGTGATATCCTAAGTGAACAAAATGAGGGGGGAAAACATTTTACAGTTAGAGGAGATGGTGGATTTAGGTGGATAATATGACTGACATCAAGGTTTTGTTTTAAAGCAAACCTGAGAGGAAAAGTAGGAAATCTGAATGGCTTGGAGATGTTGCTCTTTTTTTCATAAAGCAGACAAACCTGCATGATTCAAGTCAAGGCACGAGTGCGCATGTTTAGCCATCTGCTCAACCTAATGTTATTAGGAGGATCTACACTGATCTGATTAGAGGACACAAAACAGATTAAGCATGAGTACAATGCAAGACTAAGACAGTGAAATTACAATGAGGATATTCCGGACATCGAATATCCCTTCATTATGAGTTCTACTAGTGACTGAAGAAAAGTTAGGAGATAAAATGAGACTTATATTTGATACGGCTTTTATTTATTGGCAATATAATTAAGTGTGCACAAAAGACAAAAAGATTAGACCATTCCCTGTGGGTTTTAAGATTCACTATGAAGAAAAATGAGACATTTGATGAAATATTTAAAAAAAATATATAACTTCACAACTTTCACGTTTACTTGTAGTTATTTAGAGTTGATTTTATACTTTCTTTGACCCCCGGGCGTGGTCTCAGATACCATCTATGAGTGAACTTCCTATGTTTGAAGTTCGAGCATTGTGATGTAAATGCTATCATACCTCCTGAAATCCCAATCAGAGCCATTAAGTTGTGCAGAAGGAACGAGGTCTTAGCTTTTTTTGGTAAATGACGATATCAACATGTTAGTTAGCACACACAAGTGCCCAGTATATTCCCTCAGATTCCCTGTAGTTACTGTGGAAAAATATCATATCCAAATCAGAGTTTTTGACCAGCTCTGTGAGTACAACTTCACTTACATGCCTTAATGCCATAGCAGAGCTGCCGTCATTGCGTCACAGTGTATTTTATTACTGGTACATCAAAGACAATCCCGAAGGCACCTATGGATGAAGGCTCTTTCACTCTCACTCATCAACACATCAGCACTGACTTCCAGAAGCCTTTGGGCGACAACATGGAGGTGAGAGGCTTGTGTGGTCTTCGGCAGCCGGGGATGGGAGGGCGTCGTCAGGTACTGGTGAAGACGCTGAATGGCCAGATGGATCCTAATCCTGCCTGCCAACACTAACAGCTCCTCCTTTATTACTGATGGTCCTGAAGCAGCCCTGTCTGTGTTACATTCACCCTGAGTAAAAAAAATAAAGGTTTCATAAGTTACCAAAATGAGATACCAAATAAGTCAATGTGGAGTGTGCAACATGTAGAGGGAGTATAAGCGAGATACAGCTTAAACGCAGCATTTGAACAAGCAGACACAATATACTGTGAAGCAATTTTAACTGGCATTTTAATACTGTGAAGCTTTTAAGCTTCTTAAGGAACATTTAAGGGGAACTGAAGTTCATGAGCTGGAAATGTAGTCAGAAAAAATACTAAGTTTGTGGCAGTGCACATCCCCAAGACACTTTAAATTATTTCTGTCTGTAGAAATAGCTAGTTAGAAATAGAAAACTTTGCTTCACCTGAGCGCAGCAGGTACCCACACTGAACTTTGCCTGTTGGCCTCTTGCCAGGAAGGAGACGAACACTTGTTCCCTCCCCAGGACTCGGACCCCAACAGCTTTGTTGAGGGACAGGAAGATGGGGTGCAGGGGGGTGGGAGTGAGGCTTGGACTGCTCCAGCTCCACCGACGAACCCTGGCCCCCGCCTCATCCAAACACTGACCGCCTGATCTGTTTAAGGTCAGCCTGCAACACAAACACACACACATACATCACATATTACAGGTTATTGCCATTGTCCTTCCACACATAGATATGGATAAACATTTTTACACCTCAATCATTTTATCTGAAAATCATATATTAGATGTACCCATTAGTATAGAAACAGGGTATTAATTAGTGTAATTCATATTTACCTAAAGATGAAATAATGAAATTAACTATACTGCATTTATTACCAATATAATACTAATTGTAAGCATTTTAAATAAAGAACTGATAAATATAAACGCTTTGCTTTGTACCATATGTTTCCATTGCTGTGATAACATGTCGCCCTGCCATCAGACTGGAACATGGCTCTAATTGTTTGACTGGAGGCATCGCTGTCATCATACACGATGCAGACCCTTCCATTTTCTTCGGTGACCACGACAACGAGAGCCAGGAGGCCTGAGGGATAACTGTTACCATGACGATAAGGATGGGAACACCCATTGTGTTGCTCCTAGCTTAAATTTCAAAAGGTCAAAACTCACTTAAAATCTAAATCACATGATAAAAATCTACAGACATTCAACTGTGAGTGGATACAAGACCTGAGCAGAGCCATCAGGGAACACAGTAAGAAATTTCACACCATTGGAATAATACTTCTGTAGAAATTCTGTCCCATCCTGTGAACACATCAGATTAAACAAGATAAAGATATGTTTAATGTTCTTGTGTTAATGTTAATGTTCTCAATAACAAAAAGTTCACATTAGTTATTGTATGGTTTTATGCACATTTATGCATCAGACACAATGTGACCACATGGGGGCAGTGTATATATTCATGTACAAAGATTAATATACAGTATTATACGGCCTTCTATGGCTGCTCTTTAAAGAAAACCTTTCTATGGTGTCATCATTGTTGATAACAACAATTACTGAAGATGTTCTTTAATAAAACAAGCTGTTTATGGGTCATGAAAGAAAACACAATAGTAAGTTGTTGCACCTGATAATGACACAAGCCAAACTGAAGAGGCCTGTGGTCACAAAACGGGACCAACACCTGCTCCTCTTCCTCTTTCATTTTCAAGTGCTTCTCAGTTGTGCTGCGAGGACACATTGTCCAGCATCCTGTTCCTGGAGCACAAGAGAGCCGGAAGCGGAGGACCTTTGATGTTGGGGCAGCTGAACAATAGCACAGAGCAAACTGTATCGGTTTCACAAAGCTATTTAAAGTCCCATTTGTTTAGTATCTAACCAGTAATCTGAACAAAAACGCACACTGTGTGCCAGCTCACGTTTGTTTATCATGACTGGTTGTCAATATGTTTGTTACTCACAGGTTTCTGCGACAGGCAGTTGGATTGAGAAATCCTCGTTGATTCTCAATTCTGATTGTTCTCTGATAAAGCATACAGATTACATTGCTCTTGACTTTAATGCTGTAAAGTTGTGTTTATTGAGATTATCTTACTATCTAGATCTTACTAAAAAATGAAGACATTTTACGATGCAAATTTGTACCCAAGTCCACTCGGTAAGTCCATGATAAACTTGTTGTGATCCTCCATCTCCCTGCCTTGGAAGAGGAGCTCCTCCATCTCTGTGGCTGGCTTGTCTCCCATTGATGTTGGAGTACCGGTCCTCAGGTCACATCTCCCCCTGACCAAACATCTCTGCCTCACCAGCATCACGCACAGCTGCTGCCACCGGGCACAGCAGAAAAGTGGAAGAGTCTGAGATGGGCACAAATGAGGGTGCAAGGAGGTCAGGAGTGCATCAAGTATACTTGGGGAATTTGTTTTAGTATATTCGCTTTCTTCCTCACCTCAGGCCCCTGTACCCATGTTAGATCCAGTGAAGGTTTGGCCTTTTCTCCACAATACTCACACTTCAGTGTGTATTCTGTCAGAGGCTGGGACTGGACACCAGGGTGTTAAATTGGACCAAACAGTAACATAAAGCCACATTGCTGTAGATGAGAATTTACAACAGTAGGTAGAGATTTGATCTTAGTACCGCTGGAAGAATGGTTGTTAAGCTCATCCTGTGGTTGTCAGACTCCTGCTGCTCTGATACAATAGGTGGGAGGGTCAGTGACAGGCTGTGGACAGCCCTCTGGTATCCTCTTACCAAACCCAGAGAAAAAATACAAATCAAATGAAGTAAACAAGTAATTAATCAAATATTATAGTAAGTGAGATATTTATTCATAAAACAAACAGGACTGAAAAAGAAAACAGATTGTAGTATTGTCCACTTTAGTGGTTGTTTTGTCTTACATGGTCATCCAGGACAGATGGCGGCTCACTGAAATCATGCTCTGATGTAGCAGCAGCGGCATCTAATGGTGAAACAAAAGTCACTGCAGCATCAGTGAATGAAGTCCCACTAAGAGAAGTAAATATCGGCCTGAATGAGATTATTAGACAGATCATTGATAACTGTGCTCGGGGCAGACTCACAGGACAAGCTGGGCTTCATCTTTTCATCCGTCCTTCTGACTGGAGTAAAGTCACTGTGTTCGTTGCAGGACAGAATAACAGCCTTCACTGCCTGTGTAAGGTTTCTCTCCTGCTGAAGGAATATATACAGTAGATAGATTAGGAAGCAATCAGGTGAAAAACATCTCAAAGGCTCTAAAATACATTCTATCTCTATTACACAGAGTATCAGAATCAGTAGTATATCTTCCAAAATATAAAATCAATTATCACAGAGAAAAGGAGACAGAGAAATGTCAGATTGACAGAAAAAACAATAAGGACACGTACACTTACTCATTAAATGTGTGCAAAAAAGCAATAAAATAAATACACACAAGTTAATGCACTCACCTCACTGCCTCACTCTTGCTGGTGTTGTCAGTAACCTTGGAGATGAAATAGCTGTCTACAGGAATGTGTAAACGTAATAGCGTACCTAATTATGACTGCTGGCTGACTGGTTTTAATATCCATAAATATTATGAAACAAGGTTATAGTGTATTTTATAATACTGTCAGTGCTGACTGTACACTCCCTCAGCTTGGTCTGCAGAAGAAAGGGGGACCCTGAAATCTAATGTCAATTTTTTTTCAAGGCTCCAGTTAAAAAAAGAGATACTTCAGATCTTGTTAGACTGAATATGGATTTAATATGTCATTTTCTTTTAATATGTGAATTTAGTCACCCAGTGTTGTTTACTTGAGTTTGAATGTCATTTTCTAAATTTGACAAAAAGACCTTGCCAGGTTCTGATGCCGAAAATCTACAATGTTTTTAATGTGGATTTGGGGACAGAAAAAACAACAAAAACAATCTCACCTCCAGGTCCATTTAGCAGCTGTTCTAGAGCTTCCTCAGCAGATGGAGTTTACCCAGTTGTCATGGAGCTGTAGATGTTCACGTTCCCATTTTTTCCTGAGCGCTTGTTGGCTCACACGATGAGCTTCAAAGTCCATTCCTGACCTCAGAAACAGCAGTTCACAAAACAATCACATTTTAAAGTCCATTTAGTAGCTCTTCTTGAGCTTCTGGTGATATCACATTATCTTCATCAAGGGTCAAGAATTAACTTTGAAGCTCCACAAAGTAAAGTTTATATTGTGTATATTGAAATGTTTTGTAAGGTAATGTGCTTTTTCACCCCCTGTTTCAAAAGCCTCTTTTGCACACTTTTTCCATCCACTTTTCATACAGTGACAACGTGTTTTAACACCATTTCTCCAAAAGATGGCAGAGCGGTTGGGCTTCTTCCTCAGTTGGTTATCTGGGTCAGAATGAGCCTCTCTGATAGGCTACTTGTTTTATTTATTTATTTATTTATTTATTTATATGTGAACAAAGTCTTAAGTTAGGAAAGGGGTAACTTTTTCAACTGACCAGTGAGATTATAATCTGTTTCTGAACTGAAAAAACAAAAGGTAATAAAATCTTATAATTAGGCTACCTGGCACTGAGGTCCATTATGTGCTCACCCCTGCTACCCCGCTGTCTTTTGACCTCATGGCAACCTTGGCATCACTCAGGTGGAACTAATGCGAGATGATTAGAGAACAATCTATTAGCCCACCTACCGTAGCTTGTGATTGGCTGTTGCAGCACCTGCCGGTACAAAACGTTACAACACAAATAGCCGCGGCAAAGCAGCATCTCCCAGCTCTTAACATTTCCAGGAGTCATAACAGAATGATGCGTAAAGGAAGAAGGAAAAGCGCGACTGTTTACTTGGCTGCTGCTGTTATTCTGACGTGTTATTTGGCGCAAACGATAGACTGTTATCGACTGAAGAAAACAGAACGACGAGAAGGGCGAAAAGAAGCTAATGCAGCCAAAACGATAGGTGTCCAAGAGGGGAAAATACTGTTCGGGAGAGTTTTTGCCAAAGGGTCCGGCCTTGAGTCACAAGTCATAGACGGCACCCAGAAGTCCTCAAACACTTCTGTGGAGGATGAAGCTGCTTATCAAGCCGACTTTGCAGGTAGAGATCTCTGAGGTTGCTGTCTGTATTGGGTTGCAGTGGTTCAGTTAAATTTCTATTTGTTGACTGATTTAAAAAATAAATTTAGTTAGTTAGTTAAGTTTAGAGTACCTAACTCACTGTAATTGGTGCACTCAATTTAATGTTTCCTGTCAGGCTGGCCAAAAGGACAAACACAAGACACCAGTTCCAGAGAAGCGTTGTGGAAGCGTATGGCACCTTCCCTGCAGTGTGGTGGAGACCAGTTGAAGTTCAGAGCAGTGGGACCAGGAGCTTCACAGTTTGCAGTGGAACAAGGTCATTTGATTTAAGGTTCATTAGCTACACTGTCAGTTGTCCAAAGTAGGCATTCCCACCGATGTTTGCATAGTTGCATGGAGAATTTCTTTTGCGTTTCCCCACAGGAAACGCACCTCCAATGCCTTTGTCCCAGGTCCCTCCCACCTGTGGCTACAGCATGCACAAGAACTCCCTTGCACTTGTTATGTTGGTTCCTTATGATGGCTGCAACATGGTTCAAGAGGTAATGTTGTTGACTGAAATGCAAGATGTTGCTACTCCAGAATGGAGGAAAGAGTTGACAATCAGCGGCTAATCCTGGTAATAATAAAAAAACAAAACATTCCTGTGGTGTAACCAAGAGCTAAAATTTGTCAAAATTGGCAACTTTTCTGATATAAGTCTTAAATTATTGTATACTGTATAACTTTTGGATTGGACAAAAATAGGCATGTACTTTGGGTGACATTTTGATGCGTATTTTTCATTTTCTGATTTTATAAATTAATAATTAAAAATAGTTGTAGTCCTTGTGTAACTTTTAACTGATCTGTGTAACACCTTGAGTTCTGAATTTTTTGTGTTTGTTTTTCCTCCCAAGGGCGGAAGTTATGTGCTCCCAATGCGTTGGCAGGGAATTCCAGTCTCACTCTGGTGTCCCAAACCTGCAGCACCTGCTCCCACGACTGCTGCCCCACAAAACCCTGTACCTCAAACAGCCAGGTACCCTCCATCATACCCTCAGATGCCCCAGGTGCTTCTGATGCCCCGCAGCAACAAACAAGATGTTGCAAATCGCAAACTTCCCCCACCCTATTTCTTTCCAGCCCATCTACCTTATCCTCAGTACCCTCCAGTTGTGCCAGAACCTACAACAACCACGACAACCACAAAGGAACCAGAAATGCCTAAATTTCCACAATACCCCTCTTTCGTCCCTCCTTTTTACCCCTTCTTTCAGCCCCCTCTTCCAGTCACAACAGCAGCGCCAACCACCACTAAATCGACTACCACAAAGGAACCAGAAATGCCTAAATTTCCACAATACCCCTCTTATTTCCCTCCTTTTTACCCCTTCTTTCAGCCCCCTTTTCCAGTCACAACAGCAGCGCCAACCACCACAACAGCTGCACCAACAACTACCAAATCGACTACCACTACAACCACCACTGCAAAACCAGCAGCCATAGGTCCTCCCCCGCTGTTTCCTTTTCCCTTCTACCAACCTTTCTTCCCTCCTGTTCCTTGGCCCTACACAGGGCCTCTGCCAGCAACTGCCAAACCCACAACTACTCAATCAACCACGACTAAACCAACAACTAAACCCCAGTCACTGCAGTTTCCACCATATATGCCTTTCTTTCCTCCATATCCTCCTTTTTTCCCTCCACCTTTCCCTCCCTATCCCCAATATCCAACCCCTAAGCCAGAAATGACGACTACAATGCCAACTACAACCACAGCAACTGAGAAAACGGACCACCCGCTGACTCCATCGCCGTCGGACAATCACCCTCATTTTCATCCACATGTCCACTTTCCATTTCCATTTGTGCCATATCCCCCTCCTCAAGTCTAGTCTGCTGAAACAATTCTAATAAATGGTTTGAATAACATAAGTGGTCCTTTTTTTTTTTT
>NTHP01000010.1:936169-947792 GCA_003416845.1 Oplegnathus fasciatus | reverse complement strand
TGTAGAAATACTCTGTTAGAAGTAAAAGTCATGCATTCAAATATTTACCTAAGTAAAGGTACAGAAGCATTGACATCAAAATATATTTGAAGTATTCATTATGCAGAATGGCCCATTTCAGAATAATGTATGTATTATTGGGTTATAATTGATGCATTGAAGTGTGCATCACTTTAATGTTGAAACTAGTAAAGGTGGAGCAAATTTTAACTACTTTATATACTTTATCTGCTGGGTAGCTTGTGAATTTACCCTCGGGGATCACTAAACGTTTTATCTCACTCTGTAATATTACGTCATAATTTGTTTGTTGATTAGATTTCTATTATTAATCTGATTCTGCAAAGTAACTAAAGTTATCAAATAAATGTAGTGGAGTAAAAAGTACAACATTTGCCTCTGAAATGTTGTGGGATAGATGTATAAAGTAGCAGAAAATGGAAATACTCACTATTTACAGTACAACTATCTCAAAATTGTACTTAAGTACAGTACTTGAGTAAATGTGCTTTCCACCACTGATGGAAATAAAAAAAAACTAATAGGTGACATCCTGAATCCTTAAAGGAAAAGATGACATCAGCAGTAAACAAAACAAGAAATGTAATATCATAAAGTAAAGTCAAGTGTAAAAGATAGTTCTAAACAGTTATATAGCTCTATAGCTTCTCAGGCAAGTCAGTCTGAGTAAGAGCCCTGAATCCTGTCACCTGCTTGTTTCCAGTGAAGAACTAAACGTAAGATTAATTTGAGCTAGGCTGTAACCTATTCTTGTTATTTTCAGAGTAGTAAGCCACGAGCAGCAGGGGAAATGAAATTGTAATGGCAAGCCTATCAGTTAGTGACATGTTGTAGTCAGATCAAAGAATGTGGTTTCAAATGAATAATTCAACTGAATGATAATATCCCCAGGGTGAAGTGTGTTTGTCGTGCCTATGAAAATATTCATCCTCCCTTTGATGGCATTTTATGACTTCAAAACAAAGTGGATTGGGTTTTAATTGAGCTTTTTTTGATCCTGATCAACAGGAACCTCAAAAGAATTCTCTACATAGGAAAAAAGGATGTAAATACAATTTCACATCTTGTACATCTGCTGTGTCAAGTCAGTTTTATTTATATAGCCTAAAATCACAAATTTGTCTCAAAGAGCTTTACAATCGATATCTTTCTCACTGCTGTACTGCATTTACTCTCATACATACCTCAAGAAAGGAGGTTATGTTTTTGCAGTGAATTGTGTGCCTGCCAGCACATCTTAAAAACTAGGTGTCTTTGGGGCACCCCGATAGCCTAAGCATGAAACACTAGGACTTTTGTCACATGTCATTACCCATCTCTCTCCATTCTGATTTCCTGTTATCTCTCCACTGCGTTCTTGTGTAATGTTGTACTGCCCACACTCCTGCATGCAACATTGGACATAAAATAGAGGAGCTGTGAAAAGATGCAAATAAAGTCAATAAACTCCCTCAAACATTTCACTGAACACATTGGACAAGGGACTTCACTCCAAATTTCAAATGTCAGAACCAAACAACATAAATATAAATATTCACATAACCAGCCTCGCAAAATAACCTACAAAACAAATGTCTCCTATTTCATGCCATATAATGAATATGCAGACCTGACTTCGTTGAACCAAGACAACAAATTAGACATGAAGAGCTCTTAACGAGCCCACCTGCTGCGAGCTAAATGAACACAGGTGTGAGCTGTAGCTGAAGTTGCATCTGACTGGTCAATTACCTGGTGCCAATATGTGGCCAGTATTAAAAGGCATGATTCAGTGGCTCTGCTTCACAGTAAAGTGCTTTCCATCTGCGCTGAGTGTGCATCGCCAGTATGGCAGGTGACGATGGAAGGGGACGCCGATCACGTCAAACTGTAGCAGTCGTATTAATCCTGTGCTCTTTGGCCTCAAGTTTGACTTGTTTTAGACTGGGAGGGCTGAGCAAAAAAGTTAACCAGGACAGGGTAGTAAGTGAGGCCACAGTGATGGAAGTAAGGACAGGAAGCATTCTCTTCAATGGGAAAGAGCTTGACTCCCAGTCAGGGTCTGCCATAGGAAATGATGGCTTGCTGCATATTGAATCAGATGGCACAGGTAAGATTTGGCTGTCTGGTTATCTGCTAATTAAAGATGCTGCATGCAAATGCAACATGATGCTAAAAAAAACAAGGATATGGCCAGTATTAACTTTTGTATCTGGACTTCTTTCCTCCTAAAGGGATGTTGGAGCGGACGTCACAGCTGGAGGATGCCCTGGCCAATGAAGCAGCATGGAGGCGCTTGAATCCTTCCCTGCACTGTGGTCAAAAGAAGATGAAGTTGAGAGCCATGGGACCTGGAGCTGCTGACTTGCAGCTGGACATGGGTAACACAGTTAAGCTTGTATAATGTCAGTTTGTTAAAGCTGTAAGTGCATGACAGGTTGGCATAAAATAACGGTCTCCCTCCCCTCTCTCAGGAAATGCACGTCCCCTGTCTCTGATCCAGGTGCCTGAAACCTGTGGCTACTCAATGAAGCAAAATGCACTGGGCCTCGTTTTGGTTGTTCCCTACGATGGCTGCAACGTGATACAAGAAGTATGCCTTTGCTACTCACTAATTGGATTAACTTGCTAAGAGGTTTACAATTTATAATCCATTAGAAGACAAAAAGCATTTAAGTACAATTATTGGTATCATTCATCACAAATGTCAATTAATGCAGCTTCAGTTTATTACTACTTTGGATTTTTTATTGTAGCGATCCAAAGAAAAATAAATTGGGTTTGTCTGGATGAACCTGGTAAAGCCAGTTGAAGCCATCTTTTACAAAAGCTTAGCTCCAGGTTAAGTGTATCAGCTCAGCTACTTGTATATTGTTTCAGAATGGAAATTACGTGTTGCCAATGAGTTGGCTGGAGACCTCCGTTAAATTCACCTGCCCCGTGTCGACAAGTTCTACTACAACACCTGCTTCGACTACCCTGAAGCCTGCTCAGCAGCCCTGGAAACTTCCTTTCCCTCACGGACTCTCGAGCCTCAATCGTCGCAAGCGGCAGACGACCCAGCCCCTTTCCATCTACGATCCTCGCAGTCCATATTATGCCTATTTGTATTACTACTATTACATGTATATGATGACACCGGCACCAGCCTCTGGCACTGCTACAACTACTGCTAAGCCTGACACGACCACTGTGACTACCAAGCCATCTACAGAGAAACCCCCTCAAATCAAGCCTCCCGCATATCCTTACTATCCATACTACCCTTATTACCCGTATTACCCTTACTACCCCTACTACCCTCTCCCAAATCTCCCAGTGAAGACAACTACACCACCGGCCACTACCACTGCCAAACCTACTACTGGACCTGTGACTAGTGGAATGACTACTACAGCCAAGATGACCACAACAGCCTCAGCATCAACCACCAAGACATCTCAAAAACCACAGAACCCCTATTACCCATTTCCTTATCCTTATCCCTTCTACCCTCCAGCAGGACAACCATTGCCAGGAATTCCAGACAATTCTGAAATTTACTACTATCCAGTTATCCAACATTTCTATGGCAAGCCACCATACCCACAAACTCCAAATCCCATGCAAACTACTCACCCTCCAACTCTCACAGCTACT
The DNA here is from genome assembly GCA_003416845.1 of Oplegnathus fasciatus. Classification (NCBI taxonomy): domain Eukaryota; kingdom Metazoa; phylum Chordata; class Actinopteri; order Centrarchiformes; family Oplegnathidae; genus Oplegnathus; species Oplegnathus fasciatus. The sequence goes on along the minus strand of NTHP01000010.1, from coordinate 944,153 downwards.
AAGCCAGATGAGACAGCTCCCACCGCTAAACCAAGTGACTCGAGTCCCACGACGAAGCCAACAACTGCCTCTACTCCTACCGCTCAAACAACTAAAGCATGTTGCCATACAACAAAACCCAGCAGTGGCAGCTATCCAGGCCCAATGAGTCCATACATTCCTTACTACCAGCTCCCCTTCACGCCATACGTTTCATACAACAAGGCTGGGAAACTCCCGGATGTCCAGAAATACATGCCTCAAGCTGGCTTCAAATCTGGACTCCAGGCCCGAGCACACCCACACCCAGGCTTCCACTATTGGCAACCTGTGCCCTGGTTTCCCCACTCAACAGGCCAAGACAATCCTCAATTTAACTGGAAAAATCTACAACCTGAACGTGTCTAATTCCAAATGGTAAGGATCTCTTGTGATGTTTGAATTGGTATAAATTTAGGAGTTTCTCAACCATAACTGTCTTTCTTTTTTTTCAGGGGCTGGTGTCCTGCAGTACTGAGCATTCAATAAACTTGTTTTACTTAGACTTTGGTCTCATTCATACTTTTATGCAAATATTTCCCTTTTGTGCCATGGTGCTTAAACCTCTTGGCATGGCCTTGTATAACATGGGACAAAAGATTCACAGTAGATTTGGTGAATCACAAAGATGACCCTACTGTTGGACATCTTAAAAGGTCGAGTGACTTCTATATCGCTTCCAAGCAACATTTGGCAAGTGACTGTTTTACTGTTGAGCATAAATTGCAGTTGCAGGAAACTGGCTTCAGGATTCTCTGAAATTTTATGTCCTTGGCAAGGGGCTCAATGGGTACACGGCCAAGCTCACCAATGACGAAACAAACACAGGTTACTGATCACAATGAGGGCCTTAATTTACCAAAGAACTGAACAAACTGTACATGGCAAGCATCACAACTGGTAGTTTTGCCAAGGCTGCCTTTTTAGAAACAGTTTAAATCAAGGCTAACAATAGTTAACCCTGAGCAATGGATTACATGAAATTGGCTCAGTGTGTCAAATGGTGGTCATCTCATGGGAGTTGCAATTTGTTTGCTGCCCCCAAGAGTTAGACTAAATGCACACAGTTCTGCTATGAAATGTCAAATGAGCTCCCCTCATTGAGAAGTAGTGCTGCACAACTGAAGTAGATTGGTGCTCCAATGGTTCAGATTAAAAGGACTGATAATTTGCTAACATCTCAGCCAAAATGAGAAATGATCTCTCACCCAGGTTCTGCTCATGTACCCAAGGCTCATCTCTTACTGCTTCAGTGAAGCTGCCAAAGGAAGACTGGTTGTACCTGACAGCCTGGAGATGGGAGCAACTTCATGAATGCTAGATGGTGTTGCAGAAAAAAATCTGTTAACCTCCATGGAATAAATTGAGGTTGGTTGATTTTAAAAATAGCCATAAATTGGTCTACTTTGCCATATTCTTAATTTTGCTTTCTAGTTATTTTCTGTCAAACCCCATGACTTCTATATTCACTCATACAGCGCACATGCACACCCCATTCTGTCTGTTCCTATATATTTCCACATGGTGCTCTCTCCTCTGGGCACCCCGTGACGATAGACGCACACATACACAAATCTACACACATCACTGAAACTAAGCCGCACGTGACAACAGAGAGACGTGTAATGCTGGTCTTTGAAAGCAAGGATGCGTGTCTGTATTTTTTCCTTTTCGTTTACTACAGTTCTTGAATGTTAGCTGGCTGGAATTATGGAGCTCTGAACTGCAATAAGAACTATTCTGCAAAGAAGCAAGAAATCTAAAAACCCACCCTTTGGCGGTCATCATACAGTCTCAGTCCAGCATGGGAGAAGCAGTTGTCCTTTTATGCAACACTGTGCTTATCTCTGTTTTATAATTGCCGCTTTGGAATTTTTATTTCAAGCATCTTAAGGAGTGGTTTGCACTCTACAATGAAGGTGAGTCCTATATACAGCATGTGCTATGTATGATTTAAATTTTTATTTTACCGCTGATTAGAATTTAGGATGGTATATACTATATAAGTTTAGCAGAATTTATGTTAATTTGTGACTTCAGACTAAATGAAAAAGAGTAAGAAGTATAATCTGACACTGAAAGATCACAGAATAGGAACAAAGCAGCTACATGGGGAATATTATGACAAAGAATATTGCTATAATTTCATGTTTAAGCGCATTCTGCAGCTATATTAATCTATTTTATCTGTATGATCACAGGAAACATTAAGATACCATGAAAATGAAAGAGATTGACACAGCCTGCATTCAAGTGGTTGACTGCATTCAGAGATCTGTGTCCCACCTCTGAATATCTTCAGTCCATCTGTGGCCATATTCCCAGCCAGGGCACTTAGTCCCTCCTCCTACCCTGACATTTGCTCCACCCACTCCATACAGTTTGTCTTTATGGAGGACTATGATGTGGACATGGATGAGGAAGAGGAGGGAGATGTATTCATGGAAAAGGCCACAACAGGCCATTGGTGGGTGGACTGTGGAGATGATGGCAACTGTGACATACAACGCCAGAGAGGAGGAAGAGGCTGCATGGTAAACAGCCGCAGTTGGGCCGAGGAGCTCCAGGATATCTTTGCACCACAGGCTGAAGACTGTTACAGTGGAGGGCGAACCAGACTGTCCAGCATCTCTGTGAGTGATTGTCTTTCTCTCTTTCTGTCTGGGCCACACAAGCACTGACTTACTCCCTCTGAGTCCATTTGATCTGACAAATTCCACTGCATCTCTTGACCACAAGAAAACAGAGTGAGACAGGACAAGCAAGGGATTCAGCACAAGTCCAGGTTTCTACAAATATCATACTTCTCTGAATAATAAAAAAACAGAAACAACCTCAAGTCAAAAATTAAATTGATTAAAAGCTGGTGACATGAAACTATATTTGCATATCTGGTTTCTATATATATGTGGATACAGTATTATAATGGTGTATACATTGCCCTCTGAGAAATGCGAAAAAGCTGAAAGGCTGAGGATATTTGGCCTCTGATGCTGATGAAGGATGAAAGATGACTCAAAAATATTATGTTGTTTAATCAGCCCACTGCTGCACTGTGACACAGCACTGTGGGAACTAACTGTGGGTATATGTGCGCGCTTTTGTGCGTGTGTATTTGCGTTTCTCCTCGCACGTGTGGGCGCGTACACCCTGTGCTTCCTTGTCTCCCTTACGGCTCATCACACTTGAATCTGTGATGTGGAATGGGGCTGGAGGAGATTCCTTTAGGAGACAAAACAAACAAGAGGAGGTGCAATTAAAAATTCACTGCTCTGCTTTGGGGCCAGTGAGCAGATGCAGACGCCATGTCAGTGTTGCTGAAAAATGCTGACGTTTATTAGAGGAGCTATTATTGATCAGTCGTGGCCTCTAATGGTTTTGTTTTCCAGTGTTGCAGTCTCATTTATCAGACTATGTTTAGCCTGGTCTCTTCAGCCCACAGTATTGCTCACCTTGCTGTGCAACCAATCACATGCCCTCCTTTCTGTGAGCTTTCTGTAAATCTATAAGGTCTGTCTCCTTTTATCAGGACACAGATTTCTAGCAGGTGCTATTTGTTCCTGTCCTTCGAATAAAAGGAAGATGAGAGGAGAAGCCAGGAGAAAGAAAGCAAGAAAGGAGGAAGATGGAGGAACAGATAACAGATCAGGAGAGCAGTGGCAGCACTGAGCAGCGCTGTCTCTCCCCTCCCTTTTCCATTTCTCTCCCCTCCTCCGCTTCCGCCTCTTCCCACTCTTTCCTCTCCTGCTCCCACATTCCCCCCCTCCTCTCTCTGCTGCTGCCCCCCCCACCTCCCCTCACCGCTCTCTCCTCCCTCCCTCGCTCTCCTGCACGGAGCTGCAGTATATGAGAGGGTCTCCTGGGTCTAGCTTCACTGCAGTGTAGAGAAGGGCAGGGCGGCTGTTTTAGTACGATGCGCTGAAGGATGGTGCACCAGGAGAAACGCGTTTACCAGGTGTGTGGATTTTGTGCTTGTATGTGTGTGTGATTCTGAGCGTGTAGCATAATATTTACAGGTATACATAATAAGGTATCCATCATGGGTTAGCTGCTGTAGATGAATCAGCCATAATGGGTGAGTGGATGTGTGATTGTGAGGTGGCGTGGGTGTGTTCATATGTGATCTTTACCTGTTTTGCTCTTGCATCTCCTCAGTAAAATTTAAAATAATTTCATCTCTCATATGATGGATGTATGTGCAATCATATGACAATCTTTGCTTAGTTTTTCATAAATGAAATTTTACTTCATTTTCAGTGACCATGAGGTGCTTTTGCTATACTACATACTTTCTTCTGGGAGGGTAAAACGGGTTGTGTATGAATCCGTTTGTCTGTGTGTGTAGACAGTCTGGTGGTAAGGAGGACATCCGGCTGTCTGAGGTGGATGAGCAGGAGGCAGAGTGTTGGTTAGGCGAGTGAAGGCGATCAACTGTGATTTATGCTCTTACATCACAGCCTCATCTAATGATGCGTCACAAAAAAAAGAGAGGGTGTTTGCGTTGGGCTGCTTTTGAGGTTATTTAGAGAGAGATCGTGAGAGAAACATCCCTAATAGACCTTTTTCACAGCAGACATTTTGACTTGTCATTGCAGGAAAAGCACAGGTGTTACTAATAACATTAATAATGGCTCCGTTCCATTTAGGTGTCCTAGTAAGCCGAGCCAGTGAGCCAGCATGCAACACCTAAATGGAACGCAGTCATGATTAATGTTATTATATACCTGTGCTTTCTCTGTTCTTACAGGTCAAAATGTCTGCTGTGAAAAAAGGTCTATTTTGGAAGCGTTATTCAATGGTTGTTGGTGAATTGAGTATGTGTGTCACAGGCTCACGCACATGGGGCAGCCTTAGGACATGTGGGCACTTGGCATAATCCCATGATATAAAAATACTTTCCCCATGGTGCCACAATAGGAAATCATGTCATGCTGAAACATTTCGGTCAGTATTTCTCTGCAGCATTTCAAGACAAAAACTGTGAGACTTCCAAGACTTTAGATTTGTGTAAAAGAAATCCATGTAGCTCGAATGAGCTAAAAAAAAAAATTTTGTAGGTGACAAAAAGAAATGAGAACTAAGGGCAGCTACAGAGTGGAAGCTTAGATAAAGTGAAAATGATAAATGAGTCATGGTAGGACATAAACTGAAGAAGAAACGGAGGAGGAGGAGGAGGAAAAGGGACAAAATTAAAGCAGGACAGTGAAACTCGTAGATGCTGAGAAATTACGTAAAACACACATTTGTGGTCTAAAAGATATAAATAGGAGGAGGAGAGAAAATGTCGGTCAGGAGGGATTAATCTGCCTAACAGAGTAGAATGACATAGCATTTCCCTGTAGATATTGGCTGCTGTCTTGATGATGAACTGTGACTGGACAAGTGAGCAAAGAAAGTCCGTTATTGATGAATCACAGCAATTACAGTCCTGTGGTCACAAGTACTTACTGAAGACCTTAAAGATTAGTTGACTGCTGTAATTTGTTAAAAGAAGAAAAGTGTCCTTTACTTCATTGTAGACATAAAAAAAGATGCATTTAACAATAAATGGACAAATACCTAAAAACAGTATAGATATTTTTTTCATTTTTAGGTCTGGTGTGTGGACCTGGACAGAAAAAGCAAAAAAAACGTACTGAATACTATCCCTGCATGTTGACACAGGATCTTATCTGGGCACTGTTAATGAGGATAGAAGCTGCCAGATTGTCAGTCTATACCAGGGCTATCACACAGACAGACAAATGCATGCATGGTAACATATTCATAGCGTTTCCATTTCACCTGATCTGCATGTCTGTGAACTGAGTGAGAAATTCAGACCACGTGAATCTGCCAGATTTGCCTTTTTAAATCAGGTTGCAAATGCAGTCCAGTATTTATTATAGTGCTTGTGTAACGGGAGGAACAGGATACTCACATACTCACATAAAATTTCACATCAACTATTTCGACTTGACATTTTTGGGTTAGCTGATTATTTAGAGACAGAACAGGAAATGAGAGGAGTGTTATGTAAGTAGTGAGGTCTGTACCTATTATGGAATGGTGGAAGAGAAAGCCAAAGAACTGATTTTTATAAATGTGTTAGCTAAGCTTTAATCGTGTGGTAAACATATTTATACAATTATAATGACACATGTGAGCCCACAGCTGGATTATTTTAATGTGTGAAAGGCAGGAAATTGGATTGAGTGACTTTACTACATTCATTCCATCCTACCTTTCCCGACTTAATCCAAATTTGTCCCTCCTCCTTAGTTTCTTCTTTTTTCCTTTCATCCTCCTCCTTCTCCTCTCAGCCAGAAAGTGCATTATCATTCGGTACAATACATGTATTTATAGCTTTAATTTAAATAGCAAACTACACACCCAGCTTAATATTTCTTCCTGCGAGTATGTCCCACTTGGTCAATCAAGCAGAGACAGAACTACAGCAGCAGCAGCACTTTTATTAATATTCTTTATATTCATGTCTTTTTTTCTCTTTTCTCTGGCAGGCCCAGAGGAATGAGAGAGAGTCCATCAGGCAGAAACTTGCCCTTGGCAGTTTCTATGACGACGAGCCAGTCATCTACACCAGCTGCAGCAAGAACGGCCCGTCCTCCCGGTGGGTTTGAAGCGAGTGCGTGTATGAGTGTGTCACCGTTTGATCAATGTAGCCTTTTGAAGGCCGGCACCAATATTTTTGTGTTTTTGCTTCCGACAGCTGACACTTTAGGTCTTTAGATGTTCTCCCACAATTTATTCTTGAATGGATGACAGGCAAACAGGGAGATGTGCCCTAGATTAAATTAATTATTGATTCACAGAAAACATTATCAATCTATTTTAAAGCCTGAATATGAAATTAATTGTAGGTTTTGAAGACTTTATGTGCCTATATAAGCGACTTCTTCATGTAGGCCACATGACAGGCCAGTATAAAGCATTTAATTATATACCTGCCCATCATATTGGCAAATGTATCAGTATCAGTCTAACAATCTTTTGTGTGTATATTCATGCATGTATGTGGCACACACACAGTTTTTGTAGAAACTTCGCTGTCCAATGAATACCATGTATCTCCAAATTTGGCGATTTTGAATCTTAAACTGAAAAAAAAATGTTTTAAACCCACTGGATTATCTGAAAAACACACGATCACAAAGCTAAAAACAGGGCTGTTTTTCATAGCTCTTGACAAGTTGACATTTTAGAGATACATGGTTTTCACAGCACAGCAATGTCATTTTTTTAGCATCTGTAACAGCTTGAGCTCTGTCTAAGTGGCAAATACAAACAGTTATTTGAGAGCCAGAAGAGGGGGCTGTTCAGCAGCTCACTTTATCTATTAACTAAGAACTGTAAGATGAATAACACACAAATCAGCAGGATAAAACTGGTTAGATTGGCTTGTTGGCTCGTACATTTCAAGTGCAAATGACCGTAAATGACAGTAAATGACAGCGGGTGGATGTGGCAACGTATTTACGAAAAGTCAATGAGAAGAGCCTCTTTGTGGAAGGGTACTGGAAACAGTGAGTCACGTAGTAGAGAGCGTAGCATATAGTGCATATATCAGGGGTTAAGTAAATAAGTGTAATCATCCCGTGTGTCGGTGGGTATGTTATACTGAGCAACAAACAGAGGAAGAGAATGAGTGACTCAAATAACTGGCAGACATGCAAAATGAAAGGTTTCCCAGAAAGCCACAGTACACACTCAGTCCATGAGAAATTGATACTGGACTAAACAATCAGCAGCAGAACAAAGAGACACAAGTATGGGAAGAGTAGGCACAGAGGAGGTGGCACAGTGGTTAACCTCTGTTGCGTCATAAATTGTTGAGACAGAAACTTAGGGATGCCCAGGCTTCATGAGTCAGACAAGCTCTTATGGTGGGATACAGTTTAGACTTTAAGTATCCAATGCCAAATCAATGGGCCAATCTCCCATTATAACATTTTTCATCTTTTTTTTT
>NTHP01000010.1:889631-936151 GCA_003416845.1 Oplegnathus fasciatus | reverse complement strand
TTTTTACACAATAATTCTGCATTTTTCATTAAAATGTGTGTGCATTAGTTTTCCATTGTTTTACTGTCTATATTTTTACTGGCCTATTAGTCGGATACCACACTGTGATGTGCTCTAACCTACGTGTATAAAAGTGCAATACAAATAAAGTTTAATAAATAGATTTTTTTAAAGAATATTTTGTGTCTTAAAGTCTCCAGTCCAAAAATTACAGAAAAACATAAATTGAATTTGACATACAGAAGGTTTGACATGCGAAATCAAAGTGAAAGGAAATAAGTTTCCCAAGAAAATGATATTTCATGTTTGTAATTGAGGTTTTGGACACCCACAAACACATGCACACACACACTGTGGAAAGAGTTGCATCAGACAAGCCACCACAGCTACAACACCACTATGCTTTCTTTTCATGCTGGCTTTGACCTCCAGTAACTTTCTGGCACTTTGACTTTTTCATTAGAGGGCGTGTTTATACAGCTAGGAGCCCTACGCTCCTACCTACTATTTGAGGAAGTGTAGTTCTGTCTGTCGTAGAAGTGAAAGAAGAAGTGATGCCTGATATGAGTCTGCGTTCTGAATAGTGAACTCAAGAGTTGTGTGACCTCCAACAGAGGTAAAGGTGCACCCTTCGGGGTTAAGTTTAGGAGTGGAAATTCCACTGTCCAGTTCGTGAGATGTGGTACAAGTTATTGTTCTCATCCTAGTGTGTGTGTGGGGGGGGTTACTTTGGGTTGTTAGGTTCTTTCAGTCAGTCATAATCTGGAATCGAGTGAATGGTGTTTTGAGCTGAGGTTTGAAGTGTTACTGCTGTAGAGGGCCTGATGTAATGTCTGTGGCTTTAGTCGTTTCATTGAAGCTTTCAACTGGTTTTGTTCCTACTGGATTAGGTCACACACTGTGACGTTACGCCATTACGATAGCAATACAATTCATGGCCAAAACTATGTGGACATCACAACATAACCCGTATGTAATTGTTTAACATATTATTCCAAATTCCACGGGCACTGATATGCTACTTTAACAGCCTCCACTCTTCCGTGAAGGCTTTCCACAAGATTTTGGAACCTGGCTGCAGGAATTTTCTCCCATTCAGCTACAAGAGCATGAGTGAGGTCGGGTTGGGCACTGATTTTTGCAGTCAACATTCCAGTTCCAGTTCATCCTAAAGATGCTGGATGGGGTTGAGGCCAAGGCTTTGTGCAAGCCAGTCAAGTTCTTCCACAACACACCCGGGAAACCGTTTCTTTTTAGACCTCATTTATGTTGAAACAGGACAGGAACTTCCCCTAACTATTCCCACAAGGTTGGAAGCACACCATTGTCTCATGACATTTAATTATATGTTGTAGCATTAAGATTACCCTTAATTGAAACTAAGCCAAGCCGAAATCATGAAGCACACCCTGAGACCAAAAGTACACAAAAGTATGTGGACGGGTGTGGTTTTTTTTGGTGTTTTACTGAACAGCAATAATCATTCTGACATGATTTCCACATCATCTTATCATTACTGCTGTTGCTTTATGACACTAAATTGTTTTTGCTATTGGTAACACATCTCTGTCATTATTCCCGTGTGCATTAATTGAGCATCTTAAAAAAGGGGTTCCTTTATTTTAAAAGTGAGTGAGTGTTAAAAGTCACCGTTTACCATTGTGATAAAGAAAAAAAAACATGTGGACTTCCACACTTAGAGGACAATCCAGCTGATTCCCCATCATGGAATCTGGCACATGATGCACAGTGCAGTATAGGGAGCTACCAAAGTTTTTGTTGATAGTGTTGCACTTTTTTGTGGAAATTTCAACAATCACCTAAATATAATGTGTTTTTTTATTATTCATTTTTTTTAGAATTCTGCAAATGTTTTTGTTTTTTGTGTGTAAACAAAATCAGTCATTTCCTTTTTCTCTTCATAGGTTTCACACTGACTAGGAGACATTTTCAGTATCTCTAACTAAAGATCAACATGGGCGCCTATTCTTATATTTCAGATAGCTTATCAGGGTGTCCCATTTCACATATCTCCACTATGTCTTATATGACTACTTGTATTTTAACTGTTTTGTGAATAAAACTAAAACTATTTAATTTCTCTCTCTTATGTTCTTCTCTCTTTGTGTTTTTCCTCTCAGGCTGCAGAGTGGGGTGAACCTGCAGGTGTGTTTTGTTAACGACAGCAGCAGTGACAAAGATAGCGATGCTGAGGACAGCAGGACAGAGACCAGTCTGGACACGCCGCTGTCACCTGTGGTACGCACAGCTTAGACAGTCTCCGTGTTTCTGTGCATGTGTTTCTGTCACGTCACTACTCTCATTACTCTCTGTAATAACCACTGCTGAGAACCACATTGGTCGTTACATCATAATATCACTTAACTCTACTTCCTCTCCAGAGCAAGCAGAGCTCATCGTTATCGGACCGAGACACGGCAGAGGAGGACTCGGACCCGCTGGATGACTGCGGTGGGTTCTGGCGGGTGCAGCGGAGGCTGCAGGAGGAGGCCCGGGTGGCGCTGGCTCTGGCTCGACCCATGGCCCGCATGCAGGTGGAGGTGGAGAGGCAAATCCAACTGCACAGACGTTCACCTGTGGCTGACTTGGTTAGTCAGTGAAAGAGAAAAATGCAGATCAGGGGACTTGTGTGTGTCTGTCTGTGTGTGTGTGTGTGTGTGTGTGTGGAGGTCTTTATTCCTTCTTCTAAGAATAATGCATTTTAGTAAATGATCCAGGACAATGAAATATCTGTCACATATGTGAAGAGCAAAAAGTGGAAATAGAATGACTTACTGTAACTTGTTACAGTAAATACAGCACACAAAAAATACATAAGGGCATAAGGGACTTACAGTACATGGCCTGAATAGAAGGTCAGTCAGGGTGTGTGTGTGTGTGTGTGTGTGTGTGTGTGTGTGTTAAGAGAGATAAGAGAGTAAGAGAGATACAAAGAGAAACCCCCTGATACCGGTAAACAAAAGAGTAGCAAATACGTCCTACTGTTGATGGATCCAGCTGACTTTGATCAATATTGAATAATGCTGTTTTCGCCTTTATTCACATTGTGAGCAGTTTTGCACATTTTGACATGCAGTAATTTCCTGTCTGTCTATGTGTGTTTACATATTTACAGCTCCCCCATCTGCCCCACATCAGCGAGGGCTTGATGAAGAGGAATCTGAGGCGAGGGGACATGAGGGACATGAGTCTAGGACAGCTGCAAGTCATCACAAATGACTTGCACTCACAGATTCAGAGTGAGTAGATCACACAAGTACAAACACACACACACACACACACATATGACACAAACATCACTGCAAGTATTTGATAAACCCAACAAACCTCCTGCCTTTCCAACAGAATACTATCCTCCCATTATAGTGGCATATCACTATTGGTGAAAAATATTTATCTTTACTATGTCAGATTTTTAAGAATTAAGAGAAACTGCAGTGGTTTCAACACAGTTTAACTTATCCAAAGTGGTTTGGAAGTGTTTGTGATAAACCTAAGGACTGCAGATCTTCTTCACCATATGAAATATTTCAATTACAGATCCTGATAATCAAGGTTTTCACTTAACAATATAACAATAAGAGTCTTGCTCTTGTGTGCCCTGGTGGGTTAGTGATTCAAAGGAGTATACTATTGAGAAATAATGTTGGTTTGAATCCAGTTATCTTCTTATAGAAACTCTCTACTTTCTGGTCTTTAACTGGTCTGAAATATCAAATGGAGGTGAAAATATCAAAAGACTTAATCAATCAACCTTAAAAAACTGAAAAGTTATAGTTCAAAATACGGGTATTTTCTAACCATTTTCACAGATCAGGCTCCTAAATTCTCCACCTCTCTTCCTAAATCTAACACAGGTCTAAATGAGGAGCTGGTGCAGTTGCTGCTGCTGAGAGATGAGCTGCATGTGGAGCAGGACGCCATGCTGGTGGACATAGAGGACCTCACCAGGTGAATCTCCCTTTTCTCTCACCTCTCTCTCTCTCTTCTTTGTCTTTCTATCTGCATATCTGTCCGACATTTGCAGAACAAATTGTCCATTCCTACTGCACATGTTGTCAGAGACGAGCAGTCCGTATGAGCTGTATTTTGAACATGCACTGTACGCTCTGTGCTCGCTCTAACGTACTTGTTGTCTTTGTTGGGACAGGCACGCTCACAGCCACCAGCGGCACCAGGCAGAGAAAGCTATCACTAAATAAAACACCCCGTCCACACGTGTGTCCGTCTTACCTCCCGCTCCATGGACCATTACCAGTGTTACTAATGAAACTCCATCTGTGCTGACTGTTTCTGGAGAAATTATTTTACCACATACTGTAATATTGACACACAGACACACATGCATAATGTATCGCACCGCAGGACGTTGTCGAACGACAGAGGACCCGACATCAAAAAGAAGCTGAGTCATCACTGCTTTCAGCATGGACACAGCTGGGTTTGTGCAGGCTTTTCCACTCAGTGGGATTAATCATGCCATATTTCATAGAAATAGGGGAATCCTCTCAATTTAATTCTGTCCCTTATTTACCTCATCACGATTTTGCACGGCACACTCATGTATGTTAATGCTGGGTTGGAGAGAGCGCCTGCACGCATCACTTCTCCCTCATCTGAAAAAAGGGCCACACTCGACTGAACTGAAGATCAATCAACTTTGTTTGTCTCTATAATAATCAAGAGGATTGATCGGTTCATCTGTAGCCATGCACTGTTCACCTGTTGATCATTTCTTTCACTAAGAGCACTGTGTCATCGCTGTTTAACACTGGAATTCACTATTAAACATCTGAGCTGTTGCAATAGAAAATGATAAACACTCTGTGCTGATTTGTGGCTTAGCTTCACAGTGGTGTTTAAACGCTGCAGCAGCTTCACAGAGGTCTTGTAAGGAGCATTTAGACACAAAATTGGATGTAACTCGATAGCTGCTACAGTTGCCACCTGCTTTAAAGATGCATTTAGAGCCATGAACAGCCCCTAAATAAAAATATGCAAAGTCATTTTTGTTATACCCAATTTACTAATTCTAAAAAAAAAGGGGAAACATAGACCTGTAAAACAACTATATTAATAAATGACAGCCTAAACATATATCTATTTTATCTGTTCAGAAGATTTATGGACATATTGTATGTAAATGTCAAAAGATATTATTATTATTATTATATTATTTATTAAAAGGAAGAAGAACATGCCTTGTCATCTGGCTTTGTTTAAGTGTTTTCACTCTCACCTTTTTAAGAATGTCATTTAACACAAAGTAAATTTTCTTTTTCTATTGTACGCTTCATTGATAAATGTATAATGTATAATGATTGTAAAAAAAAAAAAAAGGAACTCCAGTAATAAATGTTTCAAGTGTGTGAACTTTTGTTTATATTTGGGTTTCATGAGAGTTCATTTGCATTTGGTATCCCGGCTAACTGCGTGCGTTGATGTTATTTACTGTAAAAACAAGTGAAAAAAAAACACATACCCACACACATAGAAATTGTTTCATCAAGTGCAGCTCGGGAAAGTAAGTCTGCTGTCATTCACATATTCGGTCTCAGAGTAGTACAAAAGGGGCGCAGCCAGGTTTCTCTTGCTCATTCACACATTCACACTTGTGTTGACACCTTCGTAACTGGGTTTTATGGAGGATTACCCCAAGCGAGAGGGGAACAACTCTGACTGTGGGGACAAAAATACACCCATCAGTTGATCCAGATTAACTGCTAATAGATTATTATTATTATTAATATTATTATTATTGTGGAAGGGCAGGTAACAGGAAGTCTAGCACTAGGACCCAGGCAAGGGACAGATTATATAAAAAGATCACCTGGGCCTTTCTTCCTGCACTGAGACACACCCGAGAGAGCAGCTGAGGCCAGCCTTTGTTTGGTGTTAGATTTGGTAGGCTCCTTTTAAAAAAAATATGTTTAAAAGCATGATTTTAAATGGCGAAACTGTAGAACCATGAAATATTTATTTTAGCTCACAGTATTAAATTAAAGATTTGTTAAATAATTGTTATTCTTCATGTTTGGTGAGGGACTAAAACTTGGAGTGGTTGCTCAGGTACAGCAGCCAAGAAACAAGGTATGCTCAAGCAGAACGGAGATGTTTTTAAATAGGTCTTTAGTCCCTTTAATACAATAATAACACGGTTCTTTATAAATATAGATTCCACTCACCTGCACATCTGTGACTGGGGGAGGGGACTGTGTTCCAGTCTAGCAAGGTATATTATTTACTTTTACATAGCATATGCTTTGTAATGTTTCTTGTAAAGTTTCCTTTTGAATATTAATGTGCTTCTGTTTCTTTTAGTTTTTAAACAAAGACACTACTAGATGAGCCAATCACTGTTTTTCCCAGATTTACTAGATTTTAGTGTGCCTTTCACTAATCAATTGAATGGGCCATTTCCTATTTTATTTTTCTTGTGGGGCTTTCTGCTGTGTTAAAGGGGGGACTGAGTGGTAGAGTAGCCATCCTGCATGTGTGCTTTATTGTGTGTTTTGGTCATCATCCAACGGCATTGCCGTGGCGGCGAATTTCGATGTGCCGCCATGAAACAATAAGCTGTTGTAACTCTACTGTACATGGTCAAATCTGCCCCAGATTTCACATGATTGACAAGAATCCAGGCCTGAAGACACCTATGTGGCAAAATTCACTCATAATCACAGCGCCACCTGCTGGCAACAGGAAGTTATAGGTGCTATATTTCAATGTACTACTCCTAGCAGATTCACCATATCCCCTTCAAATTTGGTCAGTAAAACCCTAAGAACTTGATTATGCCATGAAACAGGAAGCTGTTTTTGAGGGGCTAGGGATGCTCGAAAACTCAAGAAACTTTGCACACACATCAGAAGGGGTAAAATTAGATGTGGGCCACAGAATTGTGTGTGGTAAAATGGCTCAATAGTGCCCCCTACAAAATTTCAACGAAGCAGCTGTACGTTTCACTGCGATGTATTAAATTTGCTAGGCACATGTAACATCCCAAAACTGAAAAAAAAAGTCTTCTGGTGCGGTGCCATGACCTAAACACAACAGGAAGTCAGCCATTTTGAATTTAATTCAAAGGAAGTCCTACTTTAACGAACTCCTCCTAGAGAATTAATCACATCAACTTCAGATTTGGTCAGTGCAATCTAAAGACCTTCGCGATGTAAAGTTGTGCTATTTGTGAGTTTTTGTCAAACAGCGTAGCCGTGGCGTGGTGGCCATTTTGCGCATTTCACCATGAAACATCAAGTTGTTGTAACTCAAATGTACATTGTTCAATCTGCCACAAACTTCACGTTTGATAAGAGTCCCGGCCTGAAGACATCTAAATGCCAATATTCAGTCATAGTCATAGCACCACCTACTGACAACAGGAAGTCAGCCTTATGTGACAAAGATCATCCGATTTACATGAAATTTACATGGCGTGGTCTACATATGATATCTAGCAACATCACGTATAAATAGTATGTGTTCTCTAGCGCCACATAGTGGACAGAGGAAGTGACATTTATTTCGTTCAGGCAGTGTCCAACGGTCACGAATATTCAAAGCCATGTCTACCGGTTTCCTGTGAGGACACCGCGGCTGCTGCTCCCCCAGACGTGCGCAAGGGTGCGAGGGCCCGTTCACTGCTGCTTGCAGCTTTAATGATTATTATTATTTGGCAACTGAGTCAAAAAAAACAAAACAAGTAACTGTTCTATTATTTGACAAGTATAAATGACATTTCTAACACTGATGTGAAATAAATTTGTTAAAGGAAAACGATAAATAAGTCTTATATTTTCTTGTTAGAAGACTAATTTCTATACATATTACATGGAAAACATTCTGGTTTGAGTTATTGAACAAGTAATACTCTAAATGTTTTTTTCCCCAAATATATCATGAATTTACAATAATAAAATCCTTGTTATCTATTAAAAAGACATTTTTAACTTCTATCAGATTGTACTTTATGTTGTAGTCAATTGATCTCTGTCTGGCACTCAAATAAAATGAAATGTGTATTATTGATAAACTGGATGTGGCAGATATTGGACAAATGCTAGACATGACAAGGATTACAGTTTCAATACACGCTTTCACTCTGCTCTCTTTGGAAATGTCAACAAGGTCATTACTCATCAGTGTTTGTGTTAATTCCAGTTTCACCAAAGCATTTGGCGATATAGGGGAAGAATTACACAACCTTGACTTTGCACTTACAGTTAGGTGTCAGCACTGCTCTAGCATTAGGGAAATCCCTGCATCAGACTGGGTATAAAACACTTAAGGATGTCTGAGTTCAGTCAGTTACTCCAAAGAATCAGGATCAGTTACTCCAAAGAATCAGACACAACAGTCGTATCCAAGATGCAGCTCGTCAAGCTCTGTGAGTATAATGTACTGTGACTGAACAGTATTTTCTTTTTGCAACAAAGTAGTAGAAGACTTACAATGGGAACTATATTGTATTCTTTTTTTCTCAGACTTCTCTCCTGCACTGCTGCTCCTACTGCTCGCCTGTCCTCTGTGGCAGGTCGGCCAGTCTTCGCCAGTGCTGAGTAAAGGACCGATGAAAGACTCCTGTGTTTTACACGCACGAACACTTCTACAGAACGTCAATGATACTCTCACAGATGTAGGTCTAAATAAAACTAAACAAAATTTCTACATGGTCTTCTTTAATTTGTCTTTAATTTATAGTTCTAAAAATTCTCTCTCCGTGTCGTAGAGAGAACTGTTCAGTGGAATCGACTGCACAAAGCAGAGTGTGGTGCTGAACATGGAGACTAACACGCCATCTGTGTGTGCACCAAAGGTAAATAATAAAAAATGTTTCACATATAGGTATTTCAAGTTTGAGACATGGCAAAATAATCTGAAATGAAAATCATTCATTATTGTTGAAAACAAAATAACAGTACCATATCCTCATGTGTTGTAGACCATATAACTCTATTTTTGTCCAGATACATTGAACATTTAAAAGTGCTTTTGTAATTGTGTATTACTGAAAATTGAACTGTGTTTGTCCCACAGGAATCAAAATGCTCAGCAATCGTTAACTCAGAATTTGATGAGGTAGGTTGTGATCTGTCTTCTATTGTTTTATTTTTCTATTTTCATGTATCTTTTAAGAGCCTATGAAAGTCAAATGACTTTAGTGAGGCTATACAAATGTACGCATTAAATATAAGTAGGAAGAAACAACCTTTGACACATCTTCAGCAATTATATTTTTCTGATAGTTTATATGTACACTTTATTAGGTACACCTGTCCTAATCTAATACAATCCAATACAACTGTTTTACCATAAAGTATACTTTCATGATGCCTATAATGTTCAGTTTTTGTTTACAAGGCCATTAATTAAATTAAATGATATGTTTTAGCATTGAGGTAGTAGTAGTTAGTGGTGGTGTGGGACCACCTGGATCACCAGGACTGCGTTATATTGAGAAGTGTTATGTGTTGAATTTTTTGTGTTGAACAGAAATTTTTGAGCTTCGTAACGATAGATGTTATGGCAGGGCTGGTGTATTGGACTGCATTAGATTGTAGAGGTGAACCTAATAAGGGGGCCACTGAGTATATATACACATTTACATATGTATATATTGTCCTTATGATTGTCTTTGCTGTTTTTCCATCCAGGACTCATGTCTGACAAACATCGGGGAAGATCTGCATCACTACTACAAATTTCTGGCTGCTCAGCTGGACAACAATTCAACCGTTCTGTTCAGCCTCAGAGAACTCATGGAGGTAACCAACGTTCATAACAAAAGTCACATCTCGTGCAATATTGAATTGTTCATAAAAGACAGGAGTTAAGTGTCAAAGACGTTAAAAATGAATCATTCCCTCTCAACAGGACTGCTTTAAATGGTCTCTGCCAACAGACTTGCCCTCAAAGGAGGTAAGAGATCTCTTAATTCTCTCAATTTTCTTAATTTATTCAGGTATCTCTGATTTCAAACTTGTAGACAACACTAAAACATGTAATTTAAAAAAAAACAAATATTTTTCTGATTGTCAAGGAGTGTTCCAAATATTAACTTCTTCTGGAAGAGCAACCATAGTCTAATTGGAATAAATCTTTCATAATTTCTGTGTTTCTTTAAGGCTGCGGATCGCACCTTCGATGACAGACTGAGCCTCTGCAAAGTGCTGAAGGGCTTCCAGGTCCGCACCATCACGATCAGCAGAGCCATTGCATATATGAAGTCTGGTGAACACACTCAATGAAATCATCGAGCTCAAACAGACCAGTAGATGTAGAAAGCTATACAGAACCACTTTAAATACAGATGACGTAAACTACAGTAACAGCTCATGTTACATTCAAGTAATCTAATTGTGACAGAAAACTTTTCAAGGATACATATTTATTCTTTTTATGTAGTCATGTAACTTATATTTGACATCATGATGATGTGATGAAGAACTTTTTTAAAAAGTGCATTTCATGCTATTTATTTATTTATTTATGATATTTATTTTATTATGGACTATTTATTTTCAACTATTTATTGTTATATTATTCACTTGTTTCTAAGAATCACCAAATAAATATTTTTTCCTGCATAAATCCTGCTGAATTATCATTCATTTATTCACTGTTGTTTACTTGTTTTCACTTTAATTCCCAAAAATGTGTTACTGTGAGATGATTTAAGTAATATTCTCCTTGATAACGAGAATCTGCCATCACACTTCATACTCATGATCATCAAATGTTTAGCAGCTGCTGTTGTTTAATCTCTTGCAACGATAAAACAACAAGGAGTGATTTACAGGAAAAACTCCATTTGCTTTAACTGAGAAAAGTTTGCATTTATGATGGTCCTGAAATCCTATAACTGTGATTTCCTTGCCATGATGGTATTTGCCATTGGACTGTACGACCCACCTGACTGTATTTTCCAGCTGCGGCTTGTCAGAATTATACCAACAGAAAGCAACGTAGTGTTTGTTCACGCTTCATTTGGAAAGTCCAGTGCTAATTGTCAACTTCGTGTCAGGTGACCATAATAATGTCAATAAAAAGTCTTTTGACAATCAGAAGGATGTGAACATCAGTCAAAAAGATATTCAGTGTCTGGTTTAAGGATTGGATTACACTAATATTTGAATTGGAGTCGTAATAAAGTAAGGATTAGGCTTGGAGTCTACAGCAGATAGTCAAGCGCCACTCTGTTATAAACAAATAGAAAACAAACAGCGGAAAATCCAGATAAAGTTTTTTCAGTCACCTGAAGACTCTGTGATGTTTTCGTGATTCCACTGACCGAACTGATTTGTGTTGTTGTTGTTGTTGTTGCTGTTCAGCACTGGGCACATTGGGCACTTTGTTTTGGGAATGATGTTTCGAAAGTCCAAAACCTCACTGAAAGTGAAATATAGCTTTTTGTTTCAATTTGCATCCGTTTCCGTGTTCAGTGGAAGTGGCTTAGGTGAGATATGTGGCTGCTGGGGTTGACAGAAGTCCTGTGACGTTCTTGCCACAGAAAACGTGTGAGACAACTTACTGAGGAAGTGGAGCTGAGTCAGACACAGGACAGACGCAGAATATCTGAATACATGTGACAATCACAATTAAAACATTTTGCACCACACTGGGTTATCTCTGTGCACATCTCTATGTCACAAAGCCCACCACGCAAGCAGAAAAATGTGTTCAAATGATCTTACTTTGTACAAAAGTACTAATAAAAATTGAGACTGGTGGGCACACCTCACAGTTTCAAAACCTCTGTACTACAGTATACACAAGAGTGTAGGTTTGGTTTGGTTTCAGAAGTGGGGGGACACAATGAAGTCTGAAGGAAAAAATGCAATTTCAGGGGGAAATACTATTTCCTGCATTTATAAATGTATAACAAAAACGTAGCACAACAAAAACATGAAATGCCGTATACACTGCTGCTAACCCTATTAAAAATCATGTTTAGTTTCATTAATAGAGACCTGACACTTAATGACAGGTAATGCTCTTTACAAAGAGTTCTGTTATTTACTGCTTCATGTCTGACTGATAGACTGACAGAATATTAACATAGACTAAAGGAATTTTTTAAACCAAAAATAACTTCCTCTTAGGCTGCACACAGCTCCAACAACCTCAGTATTTAAGGTAGGACAGTCTGCATGCAGCCTGAAAGGCAAAACCAGGGGCAAAGAAAGTTTCCAATGCACTCTGCTGCCCCTGAATCCCCAGAGGATCTAGTCTGCAGCCAGGTCCTTCTCCTGCATCATCTCTTTGTCATTTGTGTCACATATCATCGCCCTGTCAAATTGCACTTTTCCCTTAATGTGTATGTTTTTAAATGTAATTAAACCAAAAGGTCCTATCTGAATTTAATGATTAAATGCTGCCTGGCTCAGGACATACCTCAAAGCAAACACAGACACTTCTTAAGGCAGCTTATTAACAATCTGATAGTATTCAGCTGAACTGAACTCATTTTTGCAGTTTTAGTGCCACCTAGTGGAACATTTAGCTTATAGCATATATAGCTTAGCCAAAGGAGCACACTGCCAAAATGCGTAGGCCTACATATGAAGTTGTTATCTACTGTTATTAATTAGACTAAAAATGCTAACACGTTTCTGTTGATTTAAAGTAATAATAAACAGACATGCGCAGTGAAACAGGGTTATAATCAGTCAAACCCTGTGTCCAGGTGTGTTTGAGGAGTTCAAATTACTTACAGCTGGTGATATTTTCAGAGGTTGTAGGACCCCGCCACTCCTTCCAAAGTTGTTCGAGGCCAAGAATGGACCGCAACCTTCAAAGAACCTCTTTTTGGTGGATTATTGTTCTTATATCGGTTTCCACACTCACAGAAAGCCGGTTGGCGTACAGCCGAGGCTCCAGCAGGACTCACGGTCACATCCAGCCTCAGCTGACTGCGGCCGAACAGCAGCAGAGCGCGGAGCCCAGCGCGCGGCCTCGACCCGTGGTGGTCAACTGCCACCCGGACTCCATGGAGGTTGTGGTGCGCGCGGACATGTTTGGTACGGGCCTTCAGGTGGACGGCAGGCATCTGCGCCTGGGCTCAGATCCAGCGAGTGATGGGAGCGCGTGCAGGGCAGTCCCATCAGGAGAGGCGGAATTCGCCATCCGGGCCCACCTGATGGATTGTGGGACTAAACTCTCAGTAAGTATACATTTTTAATGAGATGCAGCTCACGTGGACGTTTAACTTTTGATTTCTCACATGCTGTTAGCATGACCACCTCACTCAGTGTCAGGTGTTATATTTCTGTGTATGGAATATTGTTCCTTTCAGTCGACAAAAGAGAAGATCATCTATTCTAATGTTCTGGTCTACTCACCTGAACCTTCCTCTGATGGTTTGCTTAGACTGGACGGAGCAGCTATTCCAGTTGAATGTCATTATGAAAAGTAAGTTCTGTACATTTTGACACTGTTCGAACCAGCTTCTTGGATTTTGATATGATTTTATTCCTGCATTCAGCTCCTTGGACATTGAAACCGTGCTAAGAATCAAACTTGCTATAACAGGCTGTCTGTTTTCAGGAAGTATGCTGTGGATGGCATTTCCCTGCATCCTACCTGGGTTCCTGATGTCTCCAGAGCCTCAGCAGAGGATCAGATAGACTTCAGTCTGCTACTCATGACCAGTATTAAAAAGAGCATCTTTTTCTACTCTCATGCATCTTCAGAATAGTGCTATGCTGCTTCTCTCTTCTTCTCTCTTATTTCTCATTTTTTTTCTCATCTTCACAGGTGATTGGCAGTTTGAGAGGGGATCTTTTTCTTTCTTCGTGGGTGAACCCATTCATTTCGAAGTTTCTGCCATCATTGGTAATCACGTGCCCCTGCGAGTGTACGTTGACCACTGTGTTGCCACGGCAACTCCTGACGCAGAGGCTACGTTAAGATATGACTTTATTGAGCATTACGGGTGAGCAACCAAATCTTAAAACCCACCACCCTGCAGCCATAAAATGAAGATTGTGATAGTTAAAAAATTATCATTATAGTTTTTTGTGATTTCTTTTGACCTTAAAATAACTGCATTTGCATTTGTCTTGTTTTGCTGCCCTAACAGATGTCTGGCTGATGCTTACTTGACAAACTCCAGCTCCCATTTCCTACCAAGAGTTGAAGAGCACAGGCTGAGATTTCAGCTTGATGCCTTCAGGTTCTACCAGGAGCCCAGCAATCAGGTTGGCTAATTTTCCTGTTTATGTTTTTCTATTAAAGGTTTATTTTCCAAAGCGTAGGTCAGTGTAAGACGTGCTTTAGACACATTATTCAGTTCAATATACATGAGACCTGAAAGAGGAACTTGATCGTATTTCACACTAAACTCTCCCCCACAGATCCACATAACCTGCTACGTGAAGGCTGTACCAGTCGTGTTAGCTGTCAGCTCTCAGAACAGGGCCTGCTCTTTAATAGAGAACAGGTATTAATATTATTGCTAATGATGCAGGCATTTTTAATCAACGCACTCAGTTCTCCCTTGACTGTTTTATCAGAAAATAAAGAGTAACGTTGTACCTCTTGAATGTCATGTGAAAATGTCCTCTCCTCTATAAAACATGCTCTGAGGTGCAATGATGATCTCACTAATTTCACAGAAGTCAGTTCCCTTCATTTTGAGAATTGCCTCCTTTTCCAGATGGAGGTCAGTTGATGGGAATGACCAGGCATGCAGAAGCTGCGATATCTCCCATCGGGTTGAGGAGCCTCTGTCCACAGAACCCCCTGAAACTACCATCAGCACCAAAGCACGGCCCTCCACGGCCCCACAGGACAGTTTAGTCCAGAACAGACCCGCACAACGCCCAGCCGCTTATTTCCGTTTCCGTCCAGGAATGCACCAGAGCCAACACACTCAGCAGGCGTCTGCTGGATTAATGAAGAGAGGAGCAGAGTACAAAGCAGGCGAGTACAAGAGATGTTACATTTACTTACTGAATTCTTACTTTTTTTTTATTCCTTTATGTAAGAAATACCTGCAATTCAAACTAGCTTTAAGGACATATTTTACATTTTAGCAAGTTTAAAGGTCAAATCTGTTCCAAAAATTCTAAATTTACTCACAGTTTCTTAATGCAGACTAAATCTAAGTGATTATTTTGCTGTACTAATGTTTGTCAACAATAGACTTGTATACAGTTTATATTCCATTCATCATCCGTTGATAAACACAACAGATTTTTAAAAACCAATGGTTGAATTCTTAAATTATATTTGGGTACACCTGATTATTTATGTAGTCAATTATTCATAGAACCTTTTCAATGCAGCGGAAAGAAACCCTTTCACGTTTTTGAATGAGACCCCATGTGATTTGTTTTACAGAGCGAACTGTCCAGCTGGGACCCATTACTGTCCTCCCATCCAGCAAAATTGACACAAGGTCAACAGATTCTAAAACAGCACTTCCATCAAAGAACAGGACCACCTGAGACTCAGGATAGCACAATGGAGACTGTTGAAGATTAAAAAACAGATTTCTTTGCTGCCATGTGCGGAACAAACAAACATTTTGGACACAACTGAAAACCCCTGTGAGTGCAGAGGTTTACCTTTTCATTATAAATACCATCTCGATTGGAATAGTTCTCCCTGTGAACTTTACTGCAAAGAGTTCCCTTTACTTTGTTACAGTTGTCTTTTCTGTACACATGACAAACCTTTTTGTCCAATAAATATTTTACATTAACTTGGCTTTTTTTGTCGTTGCACCTGCTCTACACAAAACACACGAGCATTACGATTATCTCAATCATTTGATATCTGATCTTTACAAAATCCACCATCCAGTAGTTCTGTGCCAAGAACTCGATGCGTCCTCAGCAAACAATTTAATTAGCATTGGGTTTCAAGCACTCAAAGTCATTAAGCCTGAGCAAAAGGATGCATTGTGTGTTTGTGCATTTTAACACTAACACACAACACACAATTCATCCTTTTTGACATCCACTGTAAAGATTCATCTAACATAATACCAGATACTTTGATCTGAGGAGAAAAGCAGACATGCTATTAGGGAGCACTTCCCTCCATTACCACCCACAGCCTACTCATACTGTAGTCACATTATTGATTAATCATTGCGAGGGTATATGATGTAATAGAAAATGTTTGCTTTGCCTGCCACATCCTGTAAAATTTGTCACAGCTCTCCACAGTAATCAGTTATAAGTTGTATTTGTATTATAATAATCTAATAAAAAGATAGCTTATTACTGTCCACGAGTAAAGGAAGTGCCACTGCTGTTGTAGCAGCCTTTCCTTGGGAGTTTTAGCACAAACCCTTGCTGACAGGTGCAGCGCTTTGCACTTCCGGCATCATGTACACTGATCAGCCTAAATGGACGCAGACCAAACCATTTCAGCCTTTTAAGGAAAGACCTGACTTGACCCCTTTAATGTACACGAGTATTAATATTGCAAATGGAAATTCTTTGCGCTCTTGCCAGCTGGAGCATTTAGTTATCTGGGTGTAGTTGTGTCAGCACCGCGGACAGCGCCCCTCATTGTTTTCCCCGGTGGGCGTGTGGCGCGCGCTGTCCACGGTCCTGAAACATCCACAGTGACTTCTGCAGGCCGCTTGTTGTTTTTAATACCCGCCCTCCTCCCTCCCACCTCCACGATTAAATCACGGGTCATTTCTCTGTGCTTCCGACGCGACTGGTCGATCTCCTGGGCGCCTGTTTACTTTCATATCAAACGAATAAGCCAAGTCTGTGTTTACGACATGCTGGACTGCATCAATATACCCGCTAAGTGCATAATAAATCAGGGGCGTGCTGAAGTACACTTGGGAGTTAATGTCAAGCTCATTAGCATATTCATATGTTTGCAGAGACACATTCAGCTGTCTGCGTAGCCTCAATTGTACTTTGGTGACTGCTGAGTGCTGACTGTTCAGTGAGTGGACATGTGGACACATTGTATTGCTTTGATTGTCCGTTTCCCTTCTTGTTTCCAGTATTTGTACATGTCCTGCGGGCATGCGGTGCGTTGATGATGGTTCTGCGTCAGCGTTTCAACCAACGCATCTCCAAGTGAATCGTTTCGCCTGCACTTGTTTCCCGAGCTTTACCATCGATTCACTGGATGGTTTCTCCCCCTTCGAGCACAACAGCGATGCTTTTCCACAAATGCCAAGCGCTGGCGGTGTTCGCTGTTTGCTTTCTTGCTCGCGCGGTTGTTTACTCCATCCGAAAATGCGGACAGGACATTTGCCGGGACGACCAGGTCTGCTGCGCGCAGGGAAACAACACCACCGCCGTCACCTGTTGCAAGCAGTTCGTGGACAAGACTTACTACAACATCGCCATGGTCACCCGGAAACTTTCTGGGGTGCTTATCATGCTGCTTCTCTTCGCTGTGGGATACTTTGTGCAGCGAGTGTTGTGCTCCAGGTCCAGGCAGCTCACCCCGCCGCACAATGGACACCCAACTGGCACCACATCACAGGAACCGCTCGTAGAGAGCTGCGCACCGGGCAGCTCGATGCATCCGGCTCCTGTCGCCCAGCTGCCCTCATACGATGAGTGCAAACGTCTGCCGACATATGAAGAAACAGTGCGGGATGGGAGCAGCAGAGGACGGCCGGAGTCCAACATGGGACAAGCTTCATGACAAGGCTGCGGGGCTTCACTATATAGCACAGATTCGACATTTGAGATTGTATTTTATATCATTATAGTGGACATTTCAGAAATAAAGGACCAGCCAGGACGTTGTCCTTTGTTTCCCCTGCAGCAGCCGGAACTGTGATCCTCTGTGCAAGATAGGCTATCTTTGACCTTCTATACCGGCCAACGATTTATCGCTCATTGCTCCATTTGTTCACAGGAATGTATCAGTGTTCAAGGTGGTTCCGTTTTACAAAGCACGCTTTATTTGCTAGTATTAATAAGTCATCCATATATGCTTTATAAATCAGTAATAAACCATTAATAAGAACAAATTTTGGGGTTGCCAGGTCGTGAAAAGTCTCTTTGGCTGGTTTTCCTCCAGCATGACACTCGCTTTGTGTTTTTGTCTGTATTAACAACTTATCAACATTCACCACTGCAAACGTGAGAAAAAAACCAACATTTATACATGCATCGTTACTAAAGGTATCTTTCACCGTCGAGTCTCTATATCTTCAAAACCTGTCTGCGCGTGTCTTTGTTACTTATCTCGCTGATATTGATCAGTGAGATGTCTCTATGAACCCAAGAGTTGAATGTGAATGCCAGTGGCTGTGTGACATAATCGATTCTGTTTAATAATTGACAGAAGATACGCTGCACCCCGGAAAAATCATTTCTACAGTAACGTACTGCGTGTTTGTGGTACTCAGCGATGGTTTTTAATGCACAGTAATAGACTTCATGGTGTCTTGTGTTTCCTGTGGTATCCATCATAGTATCATAAGAACTAGCCTAATGAATTCACTCACTCTTAAGTAGCTTGCAAGATGCTGTGGTTCCAACTGGGATGTGTGCGCATAAAAGAAATGCACCAAGAGGTCTGATCTCTTTATGATTGATTGTTGATGTAAAGGAGTTTAGATTTAAAACAAATTTATTTCAAAATGAAACACGTTGTCAGTGGTTTGAAAATGACACATTTCCAATAAATAAAACTTAACGTCTGCTACTCGCTTTGAGGTAGTGCACTGTTTCCTTGATATTGTCTTTCATCGCCCCAGTGTCTGATGGGAATTTGACCATTTGGACCAGTCGTCTGAAGGCCTCTTCGACTCCAAACCCCGTGGATGCGGAACAAGGCTGCACGAACCAATCCCGATCTGAGCAGACCCTCCTCATGTTAAACCTGTCCTTGATTTCGGTGACAGTCAGAGCGCCGTTCACGTCCTGTTTGTTGGCGAGAAGGATCAGCGGACTGCCCCGCAGATGCTCGCTCCTCACCGTGTTCTCCAGCTCCCTGCGCGCCTCCTCCATCCGCC
Organism: Oplegnathus fasciatus; assembly: GCA_003416845.1. Classification (NCBI taxonomy): domain Eukaryota; kingdom Metazoa; phylum Chordata; class Actinopteri; order Centrarchiformes; family Oplegnathidae; genus Oplegnathus; species Oplegnathus fasciatus. The sequence continues at coordinate 917,175 of NTHP01000010.1, read as the reverse complement.
TCCTGTCCGAGCTGTCCACAACAAACACGACAGCCGCTGCGTCCGGGTGGAAACTCTTCCAGTGCTCGCGCATCTTTCTCTGGCCACCCACATCCCACACGGTCAAGGCGAAGTTCTTCCCTTTCTTTCTCGCCTCGAGCATTTCCACGTTGAAGCCGATGGTAGAAACCGTGCTGACACACGCGTTGTGCTTCAGTTTGTAGAGGAGAGTCGATTTCCCAGCGTTGTCCAGGCCCAGAAGGAGAACTTGGGCTTCTGGTTGTTTGGATCCTCGCAGTCCCATGGCGACGCGGAGAGATAAAGACAGTCAACTCAAGTGGGATATGCACATCTTCCCCTCACAGTACTCTTTTGATGCAGTGTTTGCTCAGTGCGTTGCCCGGAGTTTAATAGATGAGCCATTAGCTCCATGCACACTGTAACTCCCGGCTCACCGATAAGGCGCCACGCCAGAGGGCAAAGTTTGTACCAACCAGATGATATCGCTTGTTTATAGACGCTGTATTAATAATCACACAAAGTTATTGCCTCTATAAGACCAATCTTCATCTGCGTTTTATGCAATGGCAGTGTGCTAATCTTGTCATATTTGTGCTATAACAGGTCACCATGAGTTATTTTACTGAAAGACTTTCTGTTACTTAAGTTGTGCTTTAAGTCAGAGTCTCAAAGGCACATTGGGTCACACTTTACAATGAGGGCCACACAATTTTGAGTCGTAACAAACGAATGAGGAACTAACTGCTAGTGAACCATCAGTTAATGAGTTATTTGTCAGAAAGGGTGATGCACCACTTAGGGGGAGGAAAGGGAGACTTTGTAATGGACGGGTACTCATGAAATAATGATTCAGTACTCAGTATGATGCTCCACTTTATTTGAAGGGACACAAAAAGGGTAATTAGCTACTGATGAAGTAATGAGGGACTACTTAACTACTCAGTATGATGCGCCACTTTACTTTAGGGGCCACAAAACGAGTAAGTCATCATAAGATGATGCATGTCAGGTTATGTATTACTGTACTTGGGGTGCACAAAACAGTAACTAATGTTTAAGTAATTAGTAATGAATGATTTGTTACTAGTTTTGTGCCGTTCACCGGCTGGTTCAGAGTTAATCAGGAACGACTCGTGAGGAAAGTGGTCAGTATGATCGATTCACAGATATTCATGAACTAATCATTAGGCTACCTAATGATTCATTAATATAGGATCTCCCAGTCTGTTCTCTAATAACTCATCATTATCTACTATATAATCCTCCATTGGGAATTATTAGGGACGTACTTATTAACCATTCATCAATACCAAAGTCGTTCCCGATTCGTTCCTCACTCGTTTCCTAATTAACTAATCATTAGCTACTCTATAAAATTTTGATTGGGCGTTACTCATAAACTAATGGTTCACTAGCAGTTAGTTCCTCATTCGTTCCTCATTTGTTCCCTGGTAACTACTCAAAATTTTGTGGCCCGTATTGTAAATGTTACCGCACATTGAAATGATAATCAGATACATACAAAAAAACCTCTTAGAGAGAGTAAAGGTAAAAGGATTTAGGAGAATTTGTTTTATTATATAGGACCTTGGTGCGCAGCACCTTGGATACATTGTTGCACACATGAGATACAGTCATTTGCCTGAAAATCCATTTTTTATTTTAATCACATCTTCACTTATGGACCATACTCGCTCCACAACACAATAGGTGCCTCAGTGTGAGTGACAATCAATAGATAAACATATCCAGACTTCACCTGCCAAAGAAAGTAATGCAGTTTCTTACTGAACCAGCTTTAGCCTCCTCTCTATATAAAACGTAAAGAAAATAATATGATTATAAGTCTTTAAATGATTCATTTTAACATACATTTCAAACAGTCCAACCGTGGCATCCTCATGACAGAAATGACAGAAGACGTTGTATCCTTCCTCCACTCGCCACTTTCTCCAAACCTCTTCAAAGTTACCAGTTCTTCTCAAAAACAAAAGGAGCCACAGACTCCCTGGACACAATGCTGCTATGACACCATTCAGTTATTGAGAGACATTCTGGACAAACATTCAGTCCTACATCGAAAGGTGGGTCAACACCGACCTCCAGTCCATCACATAAAAAATCCATTTCATTTTAAAACATTTCTTTGTGCATTACATACAGTCATAAAGTGAATTCTAAAAAAAGAGGATACAGTCAAATAAAAAGGAAGGAAAAATAAATAAAGGTTGGTCAGCCATTGGAAGGATGCAGTTTCCACCTTGACACGGTTGGCCAAAGCGCAGTGTGTTTACAAACCACAGTGGTTGGTGTTAACCAACTCTCAGCAGTGACTTAACCCAAGCTCCCTTCTTTCATTCGATCTACTCCACATTATTCTTCATTCTTACTAACACAGACATAATAGTTCACACTCATGTTGGAAACAAGACAATGACACCATGATTCCAAAAAAAACACATTATCTCAGTGCGCACGACGCGTGGCACTGTTCACCTCCTCTCATCACCATCCTCTCATGCAGTCTGACACTGAATGCATGAATGTCCCATATAGACTAAATCAATAAATTACAGTGATCAGTCCAGCCAAAACCTCCATGTCGTTGAGGCGATTTAAATCCACCTCGACTCCACGCTGGACGCTCCACGGAGGCGCACCACAGCGCAGGAACCCAAATCAGCGGCATCCGGCTGCTCGGAAGACGCCAAAGCTTAAGGACACACAGAGTGCGTCCAGTCACGGGGTGCTTGACTTAATTCCATCGAAGAATTGAAGAATTCGTTTGCATTTCGCCAGAAGATTTCATTTTTGCATCAAGATCTGGTCCACATCTCTCCCGGCTTCATCCACACGCCACCGGTTGGATTATCCATCACGTACACCAGCCCCCCGGTGTCACAGCGGCTTTGGGGCCATGAATGGGGTGTTGACTTCTCCAGCGCCCGGGCGGAGGAATGAAGACAGGCCGGCTGACTGCCCGCCTTCCTCTGAATGTGGACAACGGAGGCTGGAGTGGAACATGCGTCTGTTTTCGGACACATGTCCGCTGCGACAACGCGCTGGAAAATCACCCGCGCTTCTATGGAGGATTTGGAGCCTTGCTGTCCCATATTGCAACTTCAATTCAAAATGCCTTTAAATGATCCTAGGGAATTCAAGGAAAACAAAGCTGAATTGTTAAATTCTTGCTTATTTCTGAGTTGGCCAAATGACAAGTTTCTTCCTCTGCAGCCTGCGCGCACTTGTCTCACTTATAAAGTGCCAAATTCACATAAAATAGGGCAGAGACTTCCCGTAAAGCTGCGGCGTGACGCACTTGACTTTGTGGTTATTAGACGACTGAATGTTGCCACACGGGTCTTGGCATTTGGATCAGTCCATGTTCGGACTATTCTGAGTCTCTCCACCTGGCACAGACCGTCACTAAACTTGGCATCATCGAGCGCTTCCGAGCTGTCTGCGCCCCTCCTGAAGGCTGCAGCGGGGTTGAGTTGCCTTGCAGGCGACAGCGCAGCGTTATGGCATGGAGAGCTATTTGTGGTCTGATAGAGGCATCCCAGAAACACTCAGCAGACGTCACGTGTTTCCCCCCCCCAACCTCTGATCTCACCAACTCGTGTTTTTGTGACTGTTGACCGCTGACTGATTTACACCGAACAGGTTCTTGAGACCAGAGGTTGGTGGAAAGAACACAACGGATTCAAATTCCTGGAGAGGTGATAAAAAGCAGAAGGTAAGAACATTAGTCATTGCTTACCCTGTTTGCCCTTGAGCAAGGCACTTTAAATTCAGCTGCTTTATTAGAGCCATCAGCAGGTGTGAATGTGTGAAAATGCACCTAAATCTGTTGTGCCAATAAATAAAAGTTTAATATGAATAAGTGGTGGAAAATAAATTACATTTTGGAGAAAAAAAACTTGAATTGAGTACACAAAATATCCTAAGCTTACTGCTAAGAACCTAATTTAAAAAGTACCCTTGAAAATAAAGAGTTGGAGTGTTTTGCAGTGATCGAACTGATGTGGTGAGCATGCCACACAGTTAGGCCAGAATGAAATGTCAGCCCTTTGAGATAATAAAGACTGAACAGGGAAATAGATTTAAGATGAAAGAGTTTGTTTAATACTGATAGTTTACATACAGATTTTTTTACACTGCTGTTTTTTTTTTTTTACACTGAGCATCAGCTCAACATGTGTGAATCATGGATTGCGTCTCAAATCAAAGTGATGGGTATCTGATTTATTGTAAACTTCTGCTCATATACAGAAGGACAAAAAAAGAAAGAATATACAGTATATTGATTTGGCAATCCGCCAGACACATCCGGAAACTCAACAATAAATAAGGCATTAGGTAAAATGTTACATTAAAAAAAAGGCTTCTCTCAACTGATGCAAAGATCATGAAACACAGTGGTAAAAAGTAGTTGAACGTGAAACAGTAGTAAATCAAGTATGGTTTACTGTAACTTTCCTTGACAGGTTGTTGCTGTCCATGACACCAGTTGTATTGCTTCACAAGCATATCATATTACTAGCTACTAGCATTCAGGCAGCGGCTGCACAGTTCATGTTGAGTCATCTTTTAGTTTCTCATGGCAGCAGAGGTGTGCGAGTCTGTTGCGCCTCTTGTTTCGTGTGCTTCGCAGGTCAAAGGCAGCCACCAGTGTCCATGGGTGCATACGTTATGTACTTTGTTCATGAACATGGGTAAGCCAAAGCACATGCCCTGATACGGATGGTGTAAAACAACTTTGACGGAACAGTTTACATCAGCTCCATAAAAATTGCAGTACCAAGAGGTGAAGGTCGGGAACTAAATCGGGTTCTACATACATTAAAACCCTCCTGTATTACTGAGAATCTACAGTGTTTACATTGGCTGATATGCAAGAATTTACCATTCAAAAAAAAATAAAACATCTGAAAAGTGCAATTTTTCATAACTGCTTGTGTGTATGTGTGCATGTGTTGTATGTTAAAGTAATACTCCAAAACCTATCCTCTGAGTATAACTAACCTTCTGCACTCTTGAAAAGTGGCTGTAACATTTTGCAGTTTCAAAGACAAGAGTGGATGTATAGTCAGTGTGGACGATGGTGACAAAGGATTTCAATAGTGACCAAATCAACAGAAGATGTATGTTTAACAGGTTGCAGAAGTTGTGCATTCAGCCGTATTTTGGCAAAAATGTCTTTAAAACATACTGACCATATGGATAAACAGTGGAATACTGTATGCCGCCAACATAATTATGGACTTTAACTGTGTTTAATTATAAACAATTAATACATTGATCAACTTTTAAAAAGTTATTATAAGTTGATCAATGTAATCTACATTAAAATTATGCTCAAAGTAAAAATAATAAAAAGATAATTAAATTTGCCAATTATTAATTCTATTTCCTTATTCCATCTTTAGACGATGAATTTATAATCACATTTTAAAAAAGAAATCACAACATTACTTTTAAAAAGGCTTTTAAATGCTCCAAAAATTCCATCTCATAATTAATTAGTTTCTTGTTTAAACATTTACAGTTTCCATTTTGGTGTTTGCTTTAATTTAAAGCCACTTCAATTTAAATATGTACAAGCAGTGTGCCACCTAAAACTTCAATGAAATCCAACCCACATAGCAGTAGCAGGGGCTGTGATTGGTCAGAGTCCTACCACCAGATAGCAGCTGGCCAATCAGAGTTCCTGCTGTTTAACTCCATATTTATGCTACTTCCTTTACCACTGTGATGCAGCCAGAGGATGAAACTACAAATGGTTAACAGCTACTTGTCAAACCTACAGCAGGTGAGTGTTTCACACTCAAAAGTTAGATTTTGGGCGTTGCGTCGCTTCAGGTTAAGTAAAGGTATGGATCCACTGGAGTCTTTTTTTATGTTTGACAAACATTTTCCAGGTCCAAAAATGTGACAGACAATTACAATACTCGAAAGCGTCATCAAAATGCAGCAAGCAGGGTGGTGTTTTCGCCAATACATTTTCAGAAGCTTCCTGTAGTTGCACAGTCATTCTTGAGTAGGCACTAGTTGAAGCCTCCTCTGAAGAAGCCTCCAGTGGAGCTGTACCATTCGCGTGCATGTACAGTAAACATTAGTAAATCAATCACAGTCTAAGTGCTGGTTAAGAGAAAATCCCCCATTTGGTGTCTGTTTGTCTTGTTTTTATGCATCTCCACTGTTGGTGCGGTATTTTAATGTATTCATCATTAAGTTGGCAGATGGTTATGAGAATTGTGTTGTGTTTAAATGCCCTTATCTCAATTAAAAACCTAAAAACACAATAAAACCTAATTGATGTGTTTTTGCGTGTGTGTGTGTATGTCTGTATGTGTGTGCACAGTTCTCAGTGTCCGTAGGTTAACTTCCTCCAGCCCTCCTGTGATATCACACTTGCTGCTCCATCCAGAAGATGGGGAAAATCATAGAAAACATTGATCACAATGTGAGCTCTAAACTTGCCCCTGACCTACTCCCCCGACTTGCTGCTCCCCCCGGCTCCGCTCTTGAACTTCACCACCATGACAGTGATGTTGTCGGGGCAGCCGCGGTAGAAAGACTGGAGGACGATGCTCTTGGCGCCGAAGTGAGGCTCGTCCAGACGCTCGCGGACGAACCGGACGGCCTCCTCGTTGCTGAAAGCGTCCCACAGACCATCGGATGCCAGGATCATGAACTCTGGCTGCAGTTTGTCCAGGTCAAAGGTCATGATATCAGGGTCGGGGATGACCACATTGAGGTTCTTCAGCGGGTAGTCCCCGAGAGAGCGGGACATGGCCAGGATTCCCTGGACCCTCCAGGATCCATTAAAACTGATGAAACCTCCTGGAAGTGAAGAAATAAGAATGAAAAAGTTTAAGCTCAGTTTAATAATCTGTTTATGAGAAAGAAAAACATGCTGTATGGCCCTTTGTGGACATATAGATCAGCGGTTCTCAAACTGGGATCCGGGGACCCCCAGGGGTCCTTGAGGGGGTTCCAGGGGGTCCCCAGAAAAATGCTGAATATTTTAATTTCACTATTATTTCACTGACTAAAAGCTAGCCCAGTGAAAGAATGTAAAAAATGACCATTCTGATCATAAGTTTCATACTCTTCACTGTTAATCTGCCAATCTACAGTATACACAGTTATGGAATAATTAAATCTTCTCAGACGGGGATCCCTGAGACTACAAATACAGGTCAGCGGCCTGATGCGTATCAATCTGGGGGTCCTTGACACCAAAAAGTTTGAGAACCACTGATATAGATCAATCCAAACCCACATACGTACTTTTTTTTATATTACCTTCTGTGTAAGCGTGACAGAAAACCAAACTGAGCTAGAAAAAGCTGAATACTGAAATACTGAATCGATTTGAGATCAGCTCAAGCTCAGCTGTGAAAATCCTTTAATCACACAGCTTAGGTATCTATTTCAGACACCACATCCTGACCCTGTGCTTTGTTTAACACAATGCTGTTCCTGAATACACCAACAGATGGCAACCAAGGACCTCAGATTCAACCACATGAGGTACACTCAGCATTTGCTTTATATAACAGGCCTGTTTCTCTCATCAGGTACCTGCCCTCTTGATCCTCTTGCGCTCTTTGAGCTGGTACGGCTTGTGGTCATGCGATAGCGCAACAGCGTTCCCATCTTTGTCACACAGCACACCACGAGAGTCTCCAACGTTCGCCACTGTGAGCTCCCTGTCCGACAGCAGCGCCATTAGACATGTCGTTCCTGCACGGGAGATGGGAAGAGAGGGACAAAAATGAGAGGAAGCTGCTGGGAAAGATGTTGCATGTCTGACAGTCCTGAAATCTGGTTGTGTGTTTACTTTGAACAGCGGGGAGTAACAGATGCTCTGGGTTTACCACATCATAACACATCAAAACACTTCATTAACTTGTGTTCCTGTCTGCTGTCACACTGCCCTATGTTGCAAGTGAAATGAAACCATAACGGGTATTTGCAAATACTATTTGTGCCAGATTTAATGTATTACACAAAACAAAACAAGCATTGCTTATGGTAGCTGTTGAGAGCAAATAAGAGAAAGAAGGTTAATGTTTGGTTAACGTGATGTTTAACCTTGTTAATAGAAGAGTCTTAGCTGTCCAGAGCTTCAGCAGATATATCTCCGGGAATGAAAATATCAAGAGAGCTGACAGCTGTTCTCTGGTATGATCATGGCTGCCACTATTATATTGTTATTGATGTTCCACACTATAATAAATACAGTGATTTATAAGGATTAGACTTTACCTAATCCCCAGGGCTGTGAGTACATGTACGGTAACCTGTGATGACACGTAGGAATGTTTGACCTTTAAAATGTGATCTGCAGAGTTGTGGAAGAAAAAGACGTTAAATAAATGGTGCAAACTGCACATGATAAGGTGACAGGGTGGAACCACCAGCAGAGAGACCACTTATTGACCTGTCAATACTAAAAAACAAGCACAATAAATACAAACTGATAAAATGAGTCCTGTAGAGAGAAAGTCGGAAGTGTGTCACTATCAAGTGTCTGCCATTGTGTCTTTAATATGCTGAATCGACTCAATGCCAGACTGTCACCAAACAAATCAACAATGAAAAACAATCGGCCAAAAAAAATGACGGGAAAAACTGTTTCTTGAGGTAGATGTATCAAATGCCACCAACTGATCGATCTGGATCCGTAGCTCTGAATTTCACAACAGCACAAAGAGTATGAACTACACTCATATCAGTGTGCAGCAGCATCATAATGTTACAACTCCTCTCAGCCAGTCACTCACATGCATTGTGCTGAGAGGATATTACACCGGAAATTGTGAGATGTTATTTGATGGTCGAGGTGCTGTCGTGTCCTTTAAGAGGCAGAGGGCGTGAACGTGGAAGGAATGAGCACTTGAACGCATCATTTTAACGTCTCTGCTCTTCAACTCTTCCTCTCTCTGTTGGCTAATAAACTGTCCCCCCACCACACACACACACACACACACACACACACACACACACATATATATATATTCACTTCCCACCACTCTCCTCCCCCTCCTGACCTGCTTCATCGTGGTTGGCAGAGAGCTTGTCCAGCATCTCACGATCTACGGTCAGGATGCGCTGCTCGAGGATGCTGGCATAAGAGAGAGCGCTCTCTCTCTTCTCTCTCTCAAAGCTCTGCAGCTGCTGCTTCAGGGTTTCTGGCAGGTGGGCCTTCACATAGTCAGCTGCAGCCTGGGAGAAGGGAGGAGGTCGGGAGGGAAGGGAAAGGAAGGGAAGGGAAGGGGAGACAGAGGGAGGGATTAGACAGCGGAAGGTGGATAAGTAAGGGCAAAGTATTGTCAGTAATACATAAGCAACTGGAAGAATTTTTTGTTTTCGGCAGCAGCAGCAGGCAGCTGTGTTCAGCTTAAAAAGCTCTGATAAACCCGCTGTACGCTACCTGCCCAGCACCAAACAGCAGACAGACACAGTTAGCAACTAGCTGGTGAACATAGTGAAGCATTGATACACTTAAGATATTTCCTTCAGGGGTTAGTGGAGGCTGAAACAGAGCTGAAAGGAGAGTTGATATTGTCAGGTGGCCAAAAACACAACTTCAAATAGACGCTAATGTTGCTCAGTCTGGATGTGTAAATAGGCAAGTCTTCCAGCTTGCTTTTCAGCTTTTATTTTCAACCAAACAAGCCGAGAAAAACCCTGGTTTTCTTATACAAACTGGCTACACTGTGTTATATATACAGTATGTACACATTTATATATACACTATTTCAATTCCCCCCTCTGTGGTTTTTGGGTAATATGCTCCAATACAACTCTAATTTAAAGGAGTGCTTTTTTCGTTTCATCCAGCAGGTGCTCTGTGGTGAATTATTGAACAACCTCCTCATCCTCCAGCCCACTTGCCCTCTTCCTCCTCCTCCTCCTCCTCCTCCTGCCCTTACTTATCTGCTTCTTCCCTCATTTTCTCTGCCAAGATTTCCATTATGCTAATGCTGTGGAATCAAATCTAAAACGCAAAGATCTTATACCATCTTAATGTCCCAGTCGATGCGCAGTACATATTTCATATTCGCAGTTCCTATGGAAATTAGGGCACTTTGGGCCATTCAATCTGCACGCTTTGCTGTTTCGCTCTCTGATGTGCTACAGCACTTCTACAGCACAAGTATGAGACCTCGTGTGAATTCAGTTTGACTTTTATCTGAAGTTTGACCCCACAGTACTAAAACGTTTCATGGATATGATCATGCATTTTGGTTGGCTACTAAAATACAGCCAAAAACCTGAGCAACTGAAACTGCCTGTGTTTCCATCAATGCAGTAATCTCGTTTATCAACCGATACAGAAAGAACTGAAAACCATCATAATTTTACTCAAAATGTTCATCATTACTTAAATGGGATTGGGAGTAAATTGCAACGAGGGAACGAGACCTGGACGTGAAATATGAAGAAGGATTATGATATTCCTAATGATCACTAGAGCGAAACCATCTCCTCCTGCTGCCTCCCTCCCCCGTCTCTCTTTACCTTTTGCTGGACAAGAGTACTCATTCATTTATTTAATGGGAGAGAGAGGCACTCAGCGAGCCTCGATCAGGAAAAGAGCTTCAAGTGTAAATTTCCATTTGTCGTAAACAGCTGAAAATGCCAGGGCTGGTGCAGTTACAGACTTCACAAATGACTCAAACATTTCACTGTTGGAGGATTTAATGAGCAAATGTAATATATTGGACCAACTTAATTAAAAGTTCATTCATCTGTATTGAGGATGTCATATTGACATTGCTGCTTTGTTAAATCCTATTTGCCCCTCGAGTCAGTGTAAAACTATAAATTCAATTTTATTCGGCAAAGTAGTGTGAAAGCCTGTTAAAGTTCCTGCTTCAACAGCAAATAGTCTCAGTAAATCATGTTAAAAGAGGAGCAGCAGCTTGTGCTGACTTTTATAATTCTGGGCCATAACTCACGGCCTCAATAAAAAAAACACACACACAAAAAACAGAGGCGTGTTTGAGAAATTTCCTGCATATTTTCAGAGCAAGAACACACTGCACTGCCAGAGACAGCCTGTTCTATCTGCACATGTTTGGTTTGGCGGCATCGTTTCATTTAATTTTGGTGATGGCGTGTGTGTGTGCGTGTGTGTATGTGTGTGTGTGTGCTTTCAGTTGTGCCAAACTGCATAAAAATGCACAGGCAAATAAATGTCCAAGGATATCCACACATGTGGTAGTTTTTCCCGAAAACATCATCAGCATCGAGAGCCCCAGAAGGTAAACACAGCTTTCCCAAATGACCCTTAACATTAGACTCATCTCCTCTTGATTTACTATCTACATTTACTGGGAGTGCTTATCAGACTGGGAACTGCGTTTCATGGGACAGAGTGTGTTTCTATATCTCAGGATGAGATCTGTGTATTGATGCTAATATATATAATAGCTGAGGTCGATGTCACAGCAACCCAGTCTTTCTGAGTCTGAACCCTGTTTGACTATGGGAAAGCAAAGCTTGTAGGAGAGAAAAGTGAGATGTCAGGATGGACAGGAAGAATAAATATTTGTTTAGGGGACAGGAATAGACAGAGCAATCCAGATGGGTAAACACTCTCTGTTTGTTGCCTCCCCCTCTATGATTGAACACAACCCAAAGGCAGCTCTTGCAGCTAATCTTTTTAAAAACGAGAACGGGCAGATCCCTCAGTATTTTTCTGTATTCAAGAGATAGAAAATGATGTACTGCATGTGAGACACAGGGATGAATGTTCTGGTGTGACCTGATGGAGAACATTTGGTTTGAGAGACAGAGCTCAGCATCACTGAACACAAACTGATTTCATTTTCCATCTAAAGCTACAGTTAAATTACTTGTTTACGCAACCATCAGAGTTTTTGTATGTTGGAACTTTATAAGTCTGCTTGACTTTCTTTACGTAAGACTAATGCATCTCTTTTGTTCAATGAAAACCATGTGAAACAGGAAGACTGGGCTCTAAATCAGAAACCAGTATCTTTCAGTGTCTTACACACTGGAACCTCTGGGGGACGGTGGATATGGTGGTGTTGGTGGTGGTGGTGTGACAGATGGCGTCCAGGACACGTGGTCTGAAGGCAGCCATGAGAAACCACTGGCCCTTGACAACACAGGGAGTGGAGGAAAGATAGACAAAACCTACACACACACACACACACACACACACACACACACACTCCAAGCTCTTTGTGATGAATCCCAAGTTAACTCCCTGATTGGCAGCGGGAAGGAGGAGGTGTTGACACAAAAGAATACAATGATGGAGAGTTGAGGGGGGGGGGAGATTGTTCTGTTTGAAAATGGGGTGAGTATGAAGTGAGTCACACAAGTGGTGTATGTATGTGCCCCAGTACAAATAAATGTGTTCCCATAGAAACCTGACATCTCTATGGTGCTAAACAGAGAGTTTATAGTGACCTTATCCTGCCTATTGTTATTTTATATCTCTTATAGTATTTTCTACATTACATAGGCTAGTATCTTAGTAGTGTAATGTATAGTATAATGTCCCTCCCTAGAGTATTTTATATGATGACATAAACTTTCTTCTTAAATTTCATGATGGGATTGAAAAAGGTCTTACAGAGAATGCCCAAAAAGCAGTAATAACAATGATCACTGTATGCTTTCTGCAAAGAAGTTCCTGTCTGCCTCTGTACCTGCTCTGGTGCCAAAATGATCGTGTGCTGCAGCAGGTCTTTGGCTCTGGATGAGTCCACACAAACGCATTGTGATATAACTGGCCTGTACCTTTCCCTCCCCAGCCTACCTCTCCGCCGTGACCGTCAAATATGCCGAATATGGACGGGTGGCTCTTGTTGGCGATGTCGGTGAGCACCTCGAAGCGGTCCTCCATGTGATCTCGCCTCCCCTGTATGGAGTACACGGCTACGTTGTTATTCTTGAACTCCCAGGTTTTGGAGAACTCCGCGTCCAGGATGCTGAGGCCTCCCAGCCGGTCATTCTGCATCATCTCCGCCACTTTCCCCTTCACCATCTTCACGGCGTCCCGGCTGGACTTGACGATGGTTTTCACCTCGTCGGTGTGGAAGAAATAGCTCCACAGCGCCAGACTGATGCACAACAGAAACAATGTCTCAGGCCTGAGGAGAAAATAACGCATGATCCGACCCAGAAGAGACAAGAGCGTCATTGTGTCTCCTATCATCACACGCAACCAAACTGCAGTCTGTCACCCCCCCCTTTTGCACTGTTCACTCCATCCGCTCAGCGGAACTATGAAGAAATCGATTCACTACCACGGTGTCTGACAATGACTGAATTTCAACATTTAAACTGCTGCTCGGAGGCCCGTCTTCTCTACTCCGACCGCATTTACGCACTGTGCGCGGCTGGCTGCGAGACACCGGACCGAGAGACGCAAAACAAAAGCGGACAGGACACCCTCATTGACTCGGTCCGATGCCTTGGTCCTATCCTCGGCTCTCTAAACAGCTGCAAGAGGATTCTCCGACTTGAGCCGATCTCCCACAGCCCATTGTTGGGTGACGGATATTTTGGGTTAGACCCACCCCGGAGAGAGACATGGGAGTCACCGGAGGCGGGCGAGATTCGACGATGTGACTTGGAGGTGTCCTCCTTTTCCGCAGCTGACCCCGTTTCTTCTCTCGTATATGTGTCTACTCAGTCTCCGCATAAACATTACATTTTTCACGCACACATACCTCCATTTTTGAGAGTGACAATAAGATCGGAAGTGAACTGTGGTTGTCTTAATAAAGCGAAACATTGCAAGGGGCTGTACTCGGGTACACAATGGATGTTCTTAAAGTATGGGTTTTATTTTGACAATCTTTGACGGAAGTGGAATGTAATAGCGATCAACTTGACACCGGCTCATTCTTTTCAGTGTAGTCGGCGCTGACGAGAGTGCGCAGCTGCAAGCTCAGACGATGGACAAGCAAAACACTGGAGCCAGTGACGGTGGCTGCGGAACCAGATGATGATGTCATCCAGTACAATGTGACATATCATACTCAAAACAAGTCTAGATACAGTTTCACTCATATTGTCGCCCATTCATCATGGAACATTTTATAACAGAATACAAGATACATAGGCCTAGAATAGAAGAGGATAGAATCCACACACACACACACACACAGAGAATAGCTACAATACATATGCAGCAACAATATGTACATTTAAATTAAAATAACACAATAATAACTAATTAGGTTATCACATGTGCTATTATTGCCCAATAATCAATGTGAAACAAGGGCTTTGTTCGGATGTTGGTTACAGCAGTCATTAATTGGCCAAACTCTGCCCCCTGGTGGCCCTCTGGAGTAACACACCACTGACAATCTATCAGTTAAGTCTCATTGAGATGAACATCTCTTTTATCACAAGAGAGACCTGAGAACAAATGACATAAATACAACAACACAACAAGACAAATCAGTCACACAAAGCAGTCATCACACACACACACACACACACACACACACACACACACACACACACACTAATACTAACTAAAACAGTCACAAATAATATTAAATATGTAGAGAGGAATGAGTGTCTCTAATTTAACAACTTAGATAACAAGGCCTTATAAATTTTGTATGTCAGTGATCTTTTGACTTTTTTATATAACTCACTGTGAGTAAGTGTGATAGCTAATGAACCAAATGGCACTGTGGGAAATGGCATCCAGTGTTTTAAGGGTAGCGACAGCTGCACAAGCATACAGGATACCTCCATAATTCAGTGTAGGTGGTGTAGTGGATAATGTATTCTCACAGAAACAAGCTCCGCTGTGGTATAAGAATCCAATTAGATTTTTTAGATACTGAGCGAGGTGTTCAACAGGAGTTTTGTAGAACAACCTGCTATTTAACCAAATTCCTAAGTACCTAAAATGCTGTACTGTATCTTTTAGATTTCCATTAAGTGTATGGATCAGAGTAAGAACACTGATGCATTGTGCTCTTGTTTACATTTGATCATTTTGGTAATAAATCCAGTTAATAATTTCAATGATGCGATTGTGATTTTTTTTTTTTCTTACCAATGACAGACTTGAGGAGGACACTTAGGTGATTAAACCCAAAGTTTCAAATTGTCCTTGTTTACAGCACACATTACATAAGCATGTCTATAATAAAGCATTGTATTCACTCAGTTTGTCAGGATATATTCAGGACATATCCTCAGCTAGACACCTGTAGATGACTATAGTGACCTTCTCTGCTGTGTCGACCTTGTGCTCTTCTGACTCAGTCATCTATTACTTTGGCACATAAGGCATCATATGATCTCATCAGATTTTGTGTGGAGCCTTGGCAACCAACGCCGAAATCATTCAGAGTTAATGTCAGAGGCTGAAACTAAATCCAACACGCATTCTGAGACATGTACAGCTCGGTTCAGTGGGGCCAGGTTTCCATGAGGTTTGCTGGGTGTACTGGGCTCTTTGGGTTGGTTAGATCAAGGAACAGCTGGATCAGTGTTGCCACGCCGTCTGTTTTGGGACATTGATCCCCCTCCCGCTGGGTGCACGCTGATCCATTTCCTGCTTTGAGGTTCTGCCAAACAGCTTGGTCACTACAACATGTTGCCCTCGGTAACTCTCACATGAGATGTTATTCATTACCAACAATGTGTGAGCTTCTGTGTGTGTATACTGTATGCGTACATACACATGTTCTGTATCTTTGTGTGTAACCTTATATTTTTGCTGTTTGTGTACAAAGCGAGCATGTGTATGAACAACACTTCAGCAGTGTGTGTCCTCTTGGGCCCTGGAATCATATCCCATATCACAAAGTCTTGCCTTGTATACAACCTGCTTTATTTTATATCCCTCAGGAGTCATGTAATCTGTTCTTGCCAGCCCACCTACCTCCTAATAACCTCCTGTGTTTTCTGTCCCTTGTTCTCTCATTGGCTTAAAGATGCAGACGTTGGGCTACCTGGGCAATATAAGGAAGGAGACAGCCTGCAACGATCACTAGTTGGAGGGATGGAATGAAGAGTCAACACCATCTACATCAGCAGGTAAGATGCACTTGTTGTTTTATGAAACACTGTAAATGCACTGTGTTGCAATGAAATAGACCTTTTCCAAATGGTTGCGCCTGTTTTCTTTATATTCTTCAAACTTCCACTCTTCTCCCTTACAGGTTTTTGTGTCAAGCCCTCAGTATGCCATCCGTTCGCCTAGTCTTCCTGACCACTCTCCTTGTGGTACTGATGGCCGTGCTGACCTCCAGCGCCAGAACCACACGCTGGCCCAAACCTCAGAGCACCAAGAAGCCCCCTCGAGCTGGGAGCAGCGGCGGAGGCGGGGGTGGAGGATTCAGACGGACAACCACCACCACCCCGTCCCCTTCCAGCAGCTTGCACACAGATGAGACAACTGAGGTCATGATGGACGCTTACTCCCTGTCCCCTACAGACAGCAACACCTATTCCAGCGACTCTTACTCCACTGAGTTCCACACCGATGCCATAGCGCCCCCCGGGAACACCCATGGAAACTATACCCTCGACTACAATGAATGCTTCTTCAACTTCTGTGAGTGCTGTCCGCCAGAGAGAGGCCCCGTAGGGCCCATGGGAGAGAGAGGTCCACCGGGACCGCCAGGAGAGAGGGGCCCTCTAGGTGAGATGGATTATTGTTTTCAGGAAAATTCCCTTTTGGAGGTCAGAATTTGTCCTTCTTCATACTCGTCTCTGTTTTCCAGGGTTACCAGGAGAGAGGGGAGAAACAGGGCCCAGAGGACCTCCAGGACCAGCAGGACTACCTGGAGCCAACGGACTCAATGGCGACATAGGTACAACGGGGCTTAACAGCAGGAGAGTTTTTGATTGTCTCTCTGTTTCTCTCTCTCTATCCCTCTATCCTTTTTTGCAGAACGCTGTGTTGTATAAGTACTTTGCGGATGTCATTTTCTACGCTTTATTTATCAAAACTACCACAGGTGAAAAAGGGGATCAAGGATCGGTGGGTCTTCCTGGTGCCCCTGGGATCCCAGGAAAACCAGGAGAGAGAGGTGTGTAGTTTTCTATAAGAAGAAGATATGTATGAATACACCCTATAAATGTATGCAATACATTTCTGTTTGAAAATGAAACCATTCTTCCTATGTGAATATAACCTCTCTACATACTATAGGTGATCCGGGCCCCAGAGGAGAGAAAGGTGAACGTGGCTTCAGCGGTCTGAAAGGGGACCCGGGAGAAAGAGGAGAGCCTGGCCTGAATGGAACTAAGGGCAGCACCGGGCGAGAGGGGCCTATGGGTCCCCCTGGGGTAGCTGGGACAAAGGGTCAGAAAGGTGAACAGGGACTTACAGGCGAGTGTTTACCAGGCGAGAAAGGTGATGTGGGTGAGCGTGGTCCGAGAGGTGAGATGGGCCCCCCAGGAGTGAATGGAACTGATGGTGCAAAGGGAGAGAGAGGGGAGCCGGGGCCTCCGGGAGGGAAGGGGGATACTGGTGCTAGAGGGCCCCTGGGACCTCCAGGAGGGAGGGGCATGGCAGGGCTGAGAGGGGAAAGGGGACCTAAAGGTGGGCGTGGGCCTCGGGGCCCCAAAGGCCCGCAAGGTGAGAGTGTGGAGCAGGTTCGCTCAGCCTTCAGTGTGGGCTTGTTCCCCAGCAGGTCCTTCCCTCCGCCCAGCCTGCCTGTGAAGTTTGATAAGGTGTTTTACAATGGGGAAGGGCACTGGGACCCGGTACTCAACAAGTTCAACGTCACCTACCCCGGGGTCTACCTATTCAGTTACCACATCACCGTGCGCAACCGGCCTGTGCGTGCCGCCCTAGTGGTTAACGGGATACGGAAGCTGCGGACCCGGGACTCTCTGTACGGCCAGGACATCGATCAGGCGTCCAACCTCGCACTGCTGCAGCTGAATGAAGGCGACCAGGTGTGGCTGGAGACGCTGAGAGACTGGAATGGAGTTTACTCCAGCAGTGAGGATGACAGCACTTTCTCGGGCTTCCTGCTTTACCCAGACTCAAAGAACAAACCTACTGCTGTGGAAAACCTGTGACTGCAACCTTTGACCTTGAATGAGCTCTGATTGTAACTTCTTGTAGACTCTGCACAACCTTCTGCCTATTACACTGCTCTGTCAGACTAATGTGATTCAGCCAAATACTGCTGCTTCGGTATCTCCCCACTGCTGCCATGTTAATCAAACCAAATGCTTTGCTTGCCTTGCTGTATTTGGAGATGGATGAGGCTTGATTATACTGCTGTACGCAACACTTCAGTTCTTTGTAACAATGCATTAAAAAAATAACTATGCTT
Organism: Oplegnathus fasciatus; assembly: GCA_003416845.1. Taxonomy (NCBI): domain Eukaryota; kingdom Metazoa; phylum Chordata; class Actinopteri; order Centrarchiformes; family Oplegnathidae; genus Oplegnathus; species Oplegnathus fasciatus. Next base: position 898,849 of record NTHP01000010.1, on the reverse strand, counting down.
GAAATGGATGACCCTTGAGTTGTATTTATTTAGAGTCAGAGCTAGAAGCTAATTTATTAGCCATTAGTCATTGCAATTAGACCAGATAAGCTCTGTGTCAGTGAGGCCAATACACATTTGGACACACAATTGAAGTGAATAATCCATAATTGCATTTGGTTCCCACTAGAGGGGGTAAGGTGCCCAAGTTTTGTAAAGCAGCATTGGGAGGGAATCGTTAAATGCAGAGATTAGTGCAGAGAAAGTAAAAAAAAGGTTGCAGACAGTGAATAAGAAGGTGAAAATATACAATATAACAATATTCAAAAAAACAATTCACAAAAACACATTAAAACTCAATACATTCTTGTCCACTCATTGACTGCAAAACAACAGGAGATAAATACTTAAGCCTTTAATGCAGATACCATTCACACAGCTCCCGTACACCATTTCTCACTCCCACTTGTTATTCACTACAGCTGTTGAAATTCCTGAATTTGTTCATTATGTGAATATGGTGATTTAAAGGGCCTGTGAGGCAGTGCAGCACAGAAACAGCTGAAACCTTGTTGTTTCTCCTAATTATCAGCACAGAGTGAAGGCAGTAGTGAAGGTGATTCAGACCCACAGGAACACAGAAGACTGATACGGGTTTAAAAAAAACATCACCCAGAAGCTGATACAAGTAAAAATAATGCCTCATTGACATTACACACCCATAACAACAGATTAGCGGCCTTAGCAGCGAACAGGAAGGATAACCCTCTGCAGCAGAGAGAGATGAATGCACTATAAATTATTCTCTGGTGTACCCGCACTGTACAATGAAAAATAGCATTGACTTTTACAAATGCTATATCTCATTAGACTCTACACAGTCCGGACCTCTCTCCAGATTAAAAATGATAATAATTCATTTCCTGTACACAACAGCAATCCATTTAGAAGATACATTGAATTTAGTATTTTATTTCCCCGAGAGGTTACTGAGACATTTTTATGTTGTGATGCATTTGTTAAAAGGGAAGAGGGAGATTGCATTACCTAGTGTTAAAAGATTTCCCAGTGTGTAGTGTTATAATGATTACATTAGGAGATCAAGAACAATTTCTCATTGGAAAACACAAACGCCTGCCTTTGTCTAACTTTGCCAGAAATCTTCAGGAATTGGAACAGAAATATTTAATCCCTGAAAATCGTATCTTACATGTAAGGTGATTAAAGCTGATTAAAGAGATATTGTTTCTAATGGTAATATTGCCATGTTTTGAGCAGCTTTATGTATGCAATAGCTTGGCTTCATACCTCCCATCCAATGGTTTTATTGACAGGTTAGTTGTGTATTAGGCTGCTTTTTCGACACAAAGATTCTCAAGACATGATTAAATTCCATGTATGTATATAAATGAGAATATGTCAATAGAATAAGTGATTGCAAATAAACGTGGTTACACTTCACTTAGCCTTTATTATGAAATTTTGTAATGATGTTTGATGGTGTGTATCTAAGTAATTTTTCCTCTGAAATCAATCATGTATCTAGGCATGCTTTACCTTCTTAAGTTTGGACTGCTACATCGAAATGCTTTAAATTCAATCTTATATGTCAAATTATTCCAAGTCTATCTCACACATTGACTGTTAAATTACAGTAAAGCAATGAATTGGTGTCTGGGAATTTCATATTCATTTACCAATACAATATACTTAAGAGTCGTTAGCACGTCTCATTCATATTAATACAAATCTGCATAAGACTTTCAGTTTTTCTGCTCCACAGAACATGTATATTTCCTCTGTTTTCCCGAGGGAGACACATGGTCTAGAGTGTACACTTAACCAAGATTGTAGCCAGTGGCACATAAGATGACGAACAATTACTATAACATAAAATATTGTGCCATAATAAACATCAGGGAATTATGTTTTGAATCATGTCCAAAATAAACATCATAAAAGACAGCCTGTATTTCTGTTCATTTGTATCTTTTATGAAAGAATAATTAAAAAGCAGGTGATACTCATTTTCTGCCAAATCCAACTCATTTTGGAATGGGAGTAAGATAGTGACTAAATGTGATCATTTTTGCGACTGATTTCATCATTTTGTGTGACTTATAACAAGACTGAAAGGATTGGTTTGGGTCTTTTAAGCTAAAACTTTCTCTCAATTGGAGAGGCTTTATTGATTGGAAAAAAGAACATTGTGGATGAACTGAACGATAACTTTAATTAAGGGCGTATGTAACATTTCATGGAGAATACTGAACAGAAACATAACGCTTGAACCTGTTAAAGAGGAAAGCCCAGAATGACATCTCCATCTACTGGTGAAGGACTTAAATCTACCTCAAATTTCCACCTTATTTATGCTGCTGTTGGTGGTGGTGATGGTGGTGTGTGTGTGTGTGTGTGTATGTGTGTTAAAATGTTATTTTGCTTGTTTGTTTATAGGCCTATCTGTGGATGTGTGTGCGTGCATTTATGTATTTTCTACTACTCTGTGTGAAAATATAAATAACTACCTTGGCGGTGTGTGCAGTGTAATCTGTTCCCAGCAGGCTGGATTCCCACTGTGAGAAAGACAGTATATTGTTCCTGCAGCACCACAGATAACAACTCATTAGCATACTGAATCATTTGGCTGCAAGAGCCACTCTGCCACCCATCTGCACTGAGCTGATAAACACACACACACGCCAGCTCACGCACACAAACACGCAGATCTATGCAGAGCAAGCACATATACACTCACACAAGCCTGCTCTCATAAACACACAAACATGTACACACACACACACACATGCAGGCACAAGCCTCCTCTCATTCCCTCCCTTTCAATCCCTCATAAACACTCCCTGTATCCTTCTCTTTTTGTGAGTCTGTGTGTTTCTGGAGAGTCAGGAACACTGAAGCAGGTAAATGTTTGGCAGGCATTAACCCAGAGAGCCCCTCAGCGGAGTCCCAGCACAGCCAGAGCAGAGCACGGGAGAGGTCTCCAAACACCTGGATGTCTCTGGTGCTCTCTGGAAGCAATTATAGTTTTTAGAAATGTTTAAGAGCTGATGCTGTTGTAGAGGTGGTCCTGGTGATAAAGCCGGCTGTGTAGATGTATGGAATATATGGAAGTAGACTTCAGAAAAGTTGCTACAGCTACTCTGCTAATTTCTTATTAATGACCACAGGTTGGCCAACATAACTTTTCAATTGCGTAAGTGAATAACTCACAGGCGATGGGGAGTCTCGACCGGTGCGGGCTGTTTCACAATGTGTACAGACACAACAGTGTGCAAACGAGTGCAGCCGAGGCTGTCAAAACCACTTTCACAATGGCAGGATATCCTGCAGGTCACCGAGCCATGGTAACCTCGACAGGAAGTTGTCACTTGTTGGGAGGAAGTGAGGATTCCAGCGTTCATAGGGGGAGTTTCATGAGGAGGTTGTGGTTTTAACTATACACTCTGTACAGATAAGGTGGGAAACAGTTGCTTGGTGTGTCGTTGTCTGCCTCTAGGAATTTATCAATTAGGTTATGCAATTATGAATAAGTGCGTAAAAGGTATACAATTAGTCATTATACAGTGTAATTAAATGAAATGAAATCGTATGTTCAGTTTCTGATGCAATGAAGGAATTGAACTAAACTGAATTGACTTGAACTGAATTGAATTGAATTGAATTGAATTGAATTGAATTGAATTAAATTGAATTGAATAGAATTGAATTGAATTGAACTGAATTGAACTGAACTGAACTGCATTAATAAGACCCACAGCATGCTTGAGTAAGATCAAATACAAGGCTTTTCCTCTGCATGTTTTATTCAGGGGTTTTGTATAAAATTCATCAATTTAACATTGGATATATTTATAGATACAGCTATCATACAACAAATATGTCATTACCAAACGTACAATGTCCCTTTACTGCAATTCATAAAATACCATAGTTACCAAAGGTACCAATATAGGCTACTAGGTCCTGCTGAAAAAGCAGAATAAACAACAACAGCGAGTAATACATAACTGTATTTGTCAGAAAACTGCTGGTGTTGTTATGATATTAACACTGTGTGTGTGTGTGTGTGTGTGTGTGTGTGTGTGTGTGTGTGTGTGCGCGCGAGTGTGTGTGTGTGTGTGTGTGAAATGCGGCAATGAAGGGATTTATTTGTGTACCTTACTAAACTACAACTGCATTACAGTTTTTAAAAAAAACACTGAAACATTCATATCAAAAGGACTGCATGAGTCACCTCATGATATCATATGACCCATATTTTGTACACTTTAAGAAAACACTGCATGTCTTGTACCTCCGCAGCAAATTCAAATAGATATATTCATTCCAGGCAGTGAAATTGTTTAACTGTCTGTCGCAATTGGTGTCATTCTCTCATCACCAAAGTGTAACAGAAGTAAATGGTACCACATTTGATGTACTGCGCCCGGTTGCTTGCTTTACCTTTTGAGCTCATTTCGTCTCTCCTCCCTTCGCGTCTCCAGACCCTTTTGCTCGTAAACCCATCAACAAACACACGACAGTACATCTTAAACCACATGACTTGAACTCGAGTCACTGTTGTTACATTGTGCAGTGGAAATATAATGCTATTTACAATACATACGCAACTGCATGGGTACAATAGAGTCCAGTCGGTTCGTTTACAGCCTCCAACTGAGGCAAACTTACTTTTGTGTCATTATTCTAACACATCAAAATTTGTTGGGCATAAATCTCCAAAGTTTATTCATTTACTTGCAGCACTCTATAAGCACGTTGGATGTATTCTGGCTGCACCGTATTGTAATTAATAGTATCATTAGTGAAGCATTGGTCAAAACTTCAATATTACAAATCAAAAATCTTTGCTAAGTTTCTCTTGATTGTTTTTGTGTTTGGTTTTGTCTTGTTTTGTTCGCCTGTTCTTTCTTTCTTTTTTTGTATGTGTTTTTTTTTCATATCCAGTCTTTGGACTTTCAAAACACAGAAAGTTATGATCCGCAGGTCACTCAAAGACATGAGACATGCAGAATTTACAAGTCTTTTGTTGGATCAAATTCAACCGATCACCAATCAAGCCAAGTTATTCATCAGTGCTGCCTCAGGTGTCGTGTGGAGACAGGAACTTATTCATGATCCATTTTGGACACCACTATCTCACTGCGGGGAGTTTGATTCTCCTTCCTACACTGACGACTCAAAGCTAACGGGTCCTGAGCATATCCATCCCTTTTTTTAGTCCCTCTCATTGTTCTCTCTCAGTCTCAGGTGCTGTGTCCGTGGTTTATAGGCATCAGCATCATCGGCGACTGGAGCCATCTAAAGGGCGTCCATTGCGCCTCAGATCCCTAGCAGCTAGATGCAGCGGGGGCCCACGTGAAGCCGTTAGAGTCCTTGGAGCTGGAGGTGAGTCCTGGTCCTCCATAAAGCTCTCAGGGCTGCCTTCGGCATCGCCATCAGGCAGGCTTCCACAGCTGGAGCCTGGTGACATTGTCTCCAGAAGATCGTCCCTGGCCAAGCCCACCACTGTGTCCTGATGTGGTCCACCCTGCGGGCCCCCCTCGTGGGCCCCTACCAGCAGCCCTGTTTCCCCATCAGTTGTGCTGCCAACGTTCCTCCCTCCATCCTGGTCCTCAAGGAGGTTGGAGAGAAAGCTGATGTACTTCATAGCAAGCCGCAGGATCTCATTCTTGCTCAGCTTCTTGTCTGGGGGGTGAGTGGGGATGAGTTTGCGAAGCTCCGCAAATGCCCCGTTTACGTTCTGCTGCCGCCAACGTTCACGACTGTTTGTGAAGATACGACGTACAATCTTTGGCTGGCCAGCTAGCAGAGGAACAGGGAGGAAGAGAGGCAGACATAGAGAGAGTAAGGAGAGGAGGCATTGATAGCAGATAGTAACACAAATAACACGAAAATGCAGAGCTGAAACAGAATGTGGTCTGCAAAACAGTAAAGTAATACAAGTGCAATAATAAAAATAATAAAAAGTAGTAGCAGGAGAACAGATGCACATAGTTTCAGAGAAAAAATAGCTTGTAGGAAAAACGAAAAAGTTTAATAATTTCAAAGAATTAAGTTGCAAAATTGCCCTCCGTACAGCCATGGATTTTTAGATGATGGAGCAGAAGCTGCAGTACAATATGCTGTGTGCTGAATACTATGCAAATGCGATACAAGAGAAATGGTTGGTTTGGTTCAGGAAAGGGTGTTGGGGAGATTGTGTGCTCCCTATTCCATATTCTATGTACTTTTATTTATTTAGGTATGATAAAAATGCCCCTCTGCAGGTAGTCACATCCTCCCACCCCCAACAATGGTGTCTTCCAGGCTATTGTCGCCCTTGGAACACACCCAGTCTATCTTAATCCTTCAGCCCACTCTGCAGTAAAACCTTGGCATGGAGGCAGCAGCCCCCATCCTCCACCCCTGTATATGGCAGTGAGTGGGCAGCGGTGGAAAGGATGTTTCAAATGAAATAAACCCCAAATCCGCCTGAAAAGAGCTTTACTTTAATGGCATGCAGGTACATGAATTTGACATTCTGATTAGCAGCACTCATTTATGCTATGAATTATGATGTATTTATTCCTCTGGGTTGAACACTTGAGCTGAATTTTCTTTTTGTGAGGCATCTTCTGCAACACTCAGATTAGGTACAGTGTAGATCCATGTCAGTGGATGAATGACAATGGAGATGAGGAGGGGACGTTTAGGGGACTATATTGGCAGAAGGACACAGCAGAAGTGCGTCTTACCATACTTATAAAGATCTAAAATGCGCCTACCCTCGTCGAGTTCAACCTCATAAGGCGCCGGGCGGCGCTTTACCCTGTTGCTGGGGTACATGCTGTACTGCTCCGACTCCCCTCCGAGACTACAGCAACAGAAAGCGGACAAAAGGTTTATAGGTATATGAGAAAACATGAATTTCAGCATACACAATTTCCTTCATTGCATATAACCTTTAACACCCTCCACTCCATGCACCAGGAGCACACACACTCATAAACACACACACACACACATACACACATTTATAGGCTAATTCTCTCTGTCACACATGCACATACATGCTTAATGTCAACACATGTAAACTCAATTACAGTACAAGCGTCTTTTCACACTACAGTAGCCTATTCCTGCAGGGCCCTGATAGGGCGTCTAACAGCCATCTAACTTTCTATGGTGAACACTCATAATGATCAGATGAAACGTGCATTCATAAAACTGTATGATTTCTCTTTTTCTGCCACCACCTTTACCTGTTGATGGCGGCGAGAGGCTGCGCCAGGTTGTAGAGCATCGCCCGGGCCGGGACAGGAAACGCGTTTGGGCTCAGTTGGACCATTCGAGCGTCGTCTCGTTGCGGCGGCGGCAGCGGCAGCGGTGGAGGTCTGCGAAGTTCCGTGATCGGCACCAAATGGCTTTCAGTCTTCTGCTCCACTGCTTTTATAGCGTCCCTCCTGGAGAGCTCGATCACCGGCACTTCCCTTTTCAGGTCAAGGGCGTTGTGAGAGGCAGTTTCCTTGGCAACGCCGTTGATGATGATGCTGATGCTGGTCCCGTTGCTCGAGTTCTGCAGAGGAACGTCATCCGTCTCCTCAACCCCCTTGAAGCGCCCTCCCCTCTCCTTCTCCCCCCTCCTCGGCTCCTCGTCCCCCTTGCATCCGTTCTGTCTGGAGATGATGGAGGAGTCCTCCCGCTTTCCAGGACCGGACTCTGCATCAGGACTTCCAGGACAAAGCTCCGGCTGCCGTTTTTCCATCATTTTTATACCGTCACCACTCGCTCGAGTCCACTACGTCCTGAATAAGATTTTCCTCGATTAATTTATTGATAAGAACGATATGAGATAATATACCAGCTAAATAACCAGGCTTTTTTAGTAAGCCTATAGGGAAACAACAATCCATTATTATTATTATTATTGTATATTTTTATTATCATTAGGCCTATCAGAATTACTATCATCAATTGCAGACTTTACACTTCTAACAAAACAAATAGTGTAAGAAAGACATTTGATAGGTTATTAGTTGCTTACTGGCTAGATTAATTATGTTTTCTTAATTATTACATTTTCTTCGATATTTTAAAAAGATAAAAAAAACTCGAAAGCAGACTTTTTTTTTGCCACAAGGGACGATCCCACCAGTGTTATATGACAACTAAATTAAAAAATGTTTTAATTCTCGAGGATTCTGTAATTTCTGTGAGCTGTTGAAGGTTTGAGAGCTTTTCTTAAAGTGGGGTATGACACTTTCCGTATAAGCTAATTGTACAATTATGAATTTGCGCCAGTGACACATTTTTATTATAAATGTGTAGCTGGTGATATTTTTCAAATGTTAACTTGTCATTTACAGAGAGCTTTATCTTGTGGTTTCTGCATGCATGTTTCTTTCCCTCCTTTCTGTGACTCTCTTATCTCAAAGCTCGCTCGGCCTTCAGCACAGTTTATGTCGTTAAGCCAATATCGAAATGTGTGTAAACCCACGTTTGAGCTAAAGCCACATTCGAATAAATTAAAAGCTCATTTCGGCTGCTGTTAATTTACAGGTAAAATGATCGTCTTATTATAGAGAGGTTGTGGATGCCATGAAGAGAGAGCTTGGTATCCTTTCTTCGTCGAAATAAAATCCCTCCTTTTTTTTCCAGCCTTCAGCAAATCCAGAAATAACCTCGTGAAGCTTCAAAAAAACACTTGGACCTGGTCGTTTTCACAGCCACAGATGTGTCAGAGCAGGTTGTGTAATTGTGGTTTTATCGTGGTGTAGGCCATAGTGCTGTTGTTGTTAAAGCCGAACATCAAAGGCTTGTCATATTCAACACACCACACCAGTGTTAGGTGTTCTAGCAGCTAATTCACTCGATAAATATCCTGTTGATATAATTATAAACGAAAAACAATTTTAAAAAGCACACTTTTATTTCTGGGAATTCTCCAATAGGCCTCGCATCCGTTATTACATCCCGCTCAGTCTCAACCATCCGATCGGACAATAGCAGAAAATACAGGCTAAATATTTCGCACATAACACCAAGAAAATTTAGACGATAGAAATCCAATTACAGCCTTTTGGAACAACGAATATGGCGGTTTAAATAAAGATACGTATTTTTTTTTGCACTTACCGTTCCAGCCGTGTTGTTGATGTTACTGTGTAAGTGGAGCCATTTTGTGAGTGGGTCATCCATGTCTGAGGTTTTTCTTTTTTTTTTTTCCTGCCAGTTGT
>NTHP01000010.1:856480-880483 GCA_003416845.1 Oplegnathus fasciatus | reverse complement strand
AAAAAAAAAAAAAACACAGGTTATGCAACTACTAGAGACAGATAAAGGCAGATTTCCCAGAGACAAGAGGGAAAAATCACCTGATCGTCATGGATTTACCACTGACTGTATTGGTATTGACACACTCAGACACACACACACAGGGCACATATACAACGTTACTAATACATAGTATGGGAAAATACATAATCTGTCACTGTACATGCATACAGAGACATCCATTAGCGCACAGACAGAGATACAAAAGCAGGGACACTTCCCCCACCGCTCTGACTGCTAATAATAGCAACACCCGCATGCACATCTGCACATCTGACATCTGTTCAACACTGGGAATCAGCCAGGTTACATACTGCATTTCTATACAAGATCATGGGTAGACAGACAAAGACTTTTATAAGGAACTTTAAATGGTTTCAAAAGCTGGAAAGCATTCTAAGCAGACAAATTAGTGACATTATAAAAAAGCTTTATGATGTTTAAATGCTATTTCTGAGGCACTGATCTGAATTTTCTGTCTCTAGTCATGATGGCAACGGACCACCTCAGCTTTGAAACTGCCAAAAACACTGTGGTCACAATAGTTTCCTGCTAAAAACATTCATTACACTGCACAAGGAGGTTGCAAATGAGAATCAAAAAACTGAGTCACTTGTTTAAAAAGAATAAACGGAAGCCTTCATATAACCTGTATGGACTGCCTGAAGTATATCAACATACGCCTGTTTGTGCTTGTTTTTTGGCTGACAGAATGTAACAGAATGTAATAGATATGTAATGGAGCAGAGTCAGCCAGTTTAATGTCACAGTTGGAGGCTTTACAACACTTTGTCAGACACCTTCTGTGTAATACAATCCTTTCATCAACAAACTAAAAATAAAACCACCTCAAGATGAGGAGGAGGAGGGACCCAAGTTGATCTCTCAAACCTCGAGTCAAGCTTACCTTATTTATGGTTCCATGGACCCATTCATTACAAAGTTTTAACATTTGACATTAAATACATGTCATTTCCCTCAAGAGACCTACCTTTACAATCAACTCTGTACGCCGTGTCTTCACTCTGCTCTCTCTCCTCCCCGGAGTTATGTTGTCTTTCCCTTAACTTTGCATAAGCCCTCTGCTTCACCTTCAGTTTCTCATCAGCAGAGAGTACCCCACTTTGTGAAGACATGCTCTCCCAGCTGTCTGAACTGCACAGCCCTTTGCTGTCCATCTCCTTCTGCTCACACCTGTCCAGGTAGCACTCCACACTGTCCGAGTGTTTGAATTCTTCGGACGCGTCGCTGTCATCCACCGCACTCCCCACATCACTCCTGGTGCCTGTTTCAGCTGGTTTAGACTTCCTTTGAGGCCCCGCCACTGCTTCTGCCCGAGTGTAGTCCTTCAAAGGTAAAGTGGAGGGTATGTTGTTTGGGCCAACACCATTCAGAAGCAGTGTTTCGGGCCGTGCCACTCTCCAGAAGCCCTTGGGTGGTGCCCAGTGTCTGGTTGGAGTGGAAGACGTGGAGGAAGAAAAGGAAGATGCTGTAGTAGAGGAAGAGGTGGTGGCAGGAGAGGAGGAGAGCACAGGTAGAGGAGGAGGAGGGGATGGGTCATCCTTACTGCTGCTGGAGTTATCAGACAGAAGACTCTCCAGACTGGTACCCTCCCTGAGCACACAAGGCTGGCCTGTCAGAAAACTAACCTGGCCCTCATTCCCTTCTGACCTCTCTTCTTCAGATTCCTCTCCCCCCTGGAGCACCTGCTGTCCTTGTGCTTCAGCTGGAGGGCTGTGGATCTCCAACCTGACTTGCACCTCTACCTCCTCCTCTTCATCACTACTGCTCGAGTTCTTCGCAGCGCCTGATCGCCAGGAGGGGGGAGGCAGGGATACCTGACCCTTTCCTCTGGGCCTCTGTCTGAGAAGTACTTCAGATGAAATCCCAGCTGGACTGCTCACTAAGACCTCCGTGTCCTCCCTTCCTCTTTCTTTCTCTCTGTCTCTCCCTCGTGTCCTTCTCTGTGTGAGTGACTTCACCTTGGTCTGTAGCGCGTGCACAGCTGAACTCTGAGGAGGAGGAAGTTGGGTGCTCAAAGAGGGTGCTGGGAAAACAGGCTCAGGGACGGGGCCAGTGATGAGTCCCCAGTTAATGGGAAGCCCGGTGGGTAAAGGGGAACTGGTTTGTGCTTGGATATTATCAACCACCTTCTCTTCCTCCATTGGCTGGGCATGAAAAGTCCAGACAGATCCTGGAGATAAAAAACAGAAGTTTTTTACATGCACGCGGACAAAACCATGTCTCTTACATCTGTTCTACATCTCTGTTACCAGCTACTTTCTATCTGATCTGCCTGGTGAGGAGATATGTAATGTGGATTCAGTCACGTTGCCTTATCCACTGATTACTTTGCAGTGCAAAGGATAATCCTTGAGATTGAGATGAGAATAAGCAACTGCTGCCTGCAACTGAGCCCCTGCACAAATAAACAATATTATAAATGTTTGTTGCCATGCAAAATCAACAATATACAATGAAACAAAAGTTTCTCTGTGAATCAGTCACATATTCAATAACAAAAAGCAGAGAAAAGATGAATTATTAATTGTTCAGCCTGAAAAAAATTTAAATGTTGTGTAGATTATATGCACAACAGTTTGCTAAATGCCAATTTAACAAATATAATTAACATTATGAACAAAGAAAACTTCACAACACATTCACTTAAGCCAGATTTAGTTACATAAATAGACTAACACACGCAATGAGTAGTGTACCTGGATATTTAGTGAAGATGGTGTCCTTTAAAACGCAATTCCAGCGTTGACCATCATGAGAAAGTTACCATAAATTCCGGTGCAACTGCTCAAATGTAAGTTACCATTCAATCTAAAAACCTGCGCCAACCGTGCAGACATTGCACCGCGCATCCTCAGGTCGGTTGCCAACATAAACGAGAAGACGGGGCAACTTTTCCCTCCGGATAAAAAACGAAACCAAATCAAATTTCTCAATGGTTCTCCGGATCCTTGTGTTGTGCTTCTACTCACTGTCTACACGGCTCCCGGTCCAGGCAGACGCAGGCGAGCCAGCGGCCTCTCAGTCATGATTGGTCCGGTAATCCCTTCAGAAATCAGTGGGATTAGACAAAAATGGAATACAAAAATGCCTGCTTTAATTTCGTCCTTGCCTCGCGAACCCGTTGCCGAGTGAAGCTCTCTGTTGCGTAAGTACAAAGCACACACACCGACTCCCTGCACACAGTAACAAGCCAATGAAAAAGAGGAAAATAAAACTAAAAGCTTCCCAGAATATTTCGATGGTTCTGGTAGAAGGATGTGTTTTAAAGAATATAGGCCAAATGTTGCATCGTAAAAACAACTGCCGGCTGATTCTTATTTGTCAATACAGCTGATCCCTCCCCTCTACCTCAATTCATCCCAGCTCCCTCTCTCCCTCGCTTCCTATCTCTCTCTCTCTGTGTGTTTTCATAGACGCATGTGCACACACACACGCACGCACGCACACACATATGCGCTCGTGCACAGTCAGCCTAATTGACAATGTTCTGCCTGCCAGTTGTCACAATCCCCAGATGTGATCAGACTCTGGCAGATGCTGCTCAGTTTTGTGTTGTGGCTGTGCATGCGGTGTAATGCCAGCAGAGGGCGCCATCAGCACACGCGCAGGCATACGCACACACACACACACACACATACGCGCGCGCGCACATACACACATCTTTCTCAGCTAGCTGTAACCGGCTAGCGAGCCTGTTGTCGAGTTGACACCCTCCCCAAACCTCGGCAGCAGCTAAGCTGCACAGTCGACATGGCAAGAAAATATCGCAACAATTTCCTAAAGAAAGATGAAAATCTTCCAAGTCTTTTGGAATGAGTGAGTAGTACCGTCAATAATTATCTATTTGTCCTCGGGGAAACTAACAGTAGAAGTTGCATGTTTTGTTTTAGTCACATTAATGACGCATAGCTATGGTTAGTTGTTGCTAACATGAAAGATAGCTAGCTAGCTAGCTAGCTAGCTAACTGCTACTAGAGGGAGGAGTAAGGTTTGTTCGCTAGGCTGTTAGCCTTCTGTGTTGAATCGGACGAGAAGCGCATTTGTGTTAGCCGCTTCTCTAAATGTGACCAAAACACAAACTTTGTATGTTTCTGAATATTCTGAACACACGCAAATGAGTGTGTACGGTGAAAATAAATACATTTTCAAGGCAGTTGGGTTGCTGGGTAGTTTCGGATGCTAGCGTTACATAATCTCGCTGTTGAGAGTCCAATGGCTCCACTTTCCAGTGTCACTGTGGTTCTTCACCAGCTATCGTTTCCTTGACCAATACTCGAGATGGTAACTAATGTTCTTGGCAGTGTACTGGATTCATAATCATGGCTATATTCCGAAGAATGGCTTTATCATGACCAACCAATGCTAGGTTTTAGATTATTTAGTTGTTTTTTTTAATCAGACGACGTTTAATCGCTAGCCCACCTAGCAAACTAGCCACCCATAGCTTAGCTTGCTAAAAGTAAGCTAACGTTACCTACAATTAGCTAGCTAACGTATCGCCTTATATTAGATGAAACATTAATGGGTGTATATTATAACCAAAGATGAAGATTATCATAGCCACGGTAGCAAACTCGTTGACCAGAAATGAGGTAAATGTTTGTAGCTTAATGTTATCCAACTGTATTAGCAAACGTTAGCTTCATAACAAGTTGGGTAGCGCAGAGGGACTTGGTTGTTAGCCTCTTCGGGACCCTTTGTCCATAGTCATAGTGGTAACCAGCTCTTCTAAGTAGGCCACACAGCAGTTGTTTTGATCCTTCTCCGTCTCTCGTTTCCTCTGCATCTTACAAATATGTGCTGTGTCACCTCTGATTTCTTTTTTATTTTGTTTTATGGTACGGTTGAACAACGCATGGCGGCAAGTAGTCAAAGCCAAATACTTTCGATTATACAATTTTGATTTGATTTAATGTACCTAGTAAGTATCTAGTACCTACTTTGTCAACCCACTGCCCTTAATGCATTTTTGAACCACAGATGCACTCATACACAACAAAGCCATGTGTTGAAACTGCACTTAGATACTGTTGGAATATAAGATAAAAAAGCATTATGAAGCTACATTTTTACCTGTATGCGAATTTGTTGAAATTGGTGAATGTTTGCTCAATTTTAATTCTCTTTGTCTTTCTCTTTTACAGTATTCATCACGCGATGTGATCCAAAATCCACAATGTGTGAGAACATTTAAGAACGATTGAGTTCGGAAGAAAAATTCTTGATTCCAGTGGAATCATCCATATATATATATATATATATTATTTGATTTTTTCTCTGTGTTAAAGCTTACATACATTTACACACACTCGTCCCATCAACATATAACCATGCCAGTGCAAGCACCACAATGGACAGAGTTCCTGCTGTGCCCAATCTGCACACAGACATTTGAGGAGACTGTTCGTCGGCCCATCAGCCTGGGCTGTGGACATACTGTCTGCAAGATGTGCCTGAACAAGTTGCACCGTAAGGCCTGTCCCTTTGACCAGACAGCCATCAGCACAGACATCGAGCAGCTACCTGTCAACACAGCCCTGTTGCAGCTGGTGGGAGGCCAGGTAAGACTCGTGTCTGTGTGTGTGTTTTTACACTTATTTGTCAGTTTATGACAAAAGAGATCCTGTGTTGACAACATTTATGCAGATCCTTTGTTGGTGCTAGCTTGTGGTGATGGATAACAGCTCATGGATGTGTTTTGTGTCTGAGTAGTGGAACATTTTAAGATGCCAACTCTATCTTGTCAGTATGATGTTTTCTGTAAATACTGTTTATGGACTTTATTAGAGCGTTACGCACGGGCTATTACATGATGCACATAGTGTGGAGATTCCTTTTATGAGTCACACTCCAGTCATTGAGCAATGAATTTAATTCTGTTGGTTTACCGAGGGCTAGCACAATCAGTAAAGCTGTATTTCTCCGAAGCGGTGTTTGACCAACAGGGTGAGGCACTGTTAATGTTGTTTTGGCTCTGTTGGCCAAGTTTCCAGGTATGCACTGTATAATAATGGATAACATCATTGTATCGACTGTGAGCTGGTTGTGTGTCAGATTTAGTTATCAACGTGATGTCTTGTCTCTTAGCCAAGTGCCATGCATATATCTGAGCTCATACAGGTTAGTAGGGCACAATGTCCAATCAAATTAATATACCGTGATAGAAATGGAAGATGTTATGATTGTATAAGTTCATTTATCATATGAAATGCAGGTTTGTTTTGGTCAGTATCAAAGCAAAAGGTCTAAAGTGAAGATGGTAGAGTTATTTTGGTTGTTTTATTGGATGCCCAGTGGTTATTTAAATCGGCCATTGCAAAGCTTGGAAAGTGTGCCTCCTATACCTGTTAAACTTGATGAGAAATGCTTTTCTCTAGTGTCTTGGCTCTGTTTTAAATTGTGTTTATTGGCATTGTCAATTGTAATAGGTGCAGTTCAACAAGCTGTGACTTGCAGAGAATGAAGCATAAGACTTCAGTACAATGCACTGGTTCTGATCTGAATTTTCTTGTCATATTTCCTTGCTCTGACCATAGTGTAAGTAAGGTCCAGGGAAAACTAAATTATTAGTGTACACTTTAGCAATCATCACAGGTTTGTAGATGTTCGCAGCCTAAACAAAAGTTTTATACATTTTACAATACTATTTAACTTTTCTGCCAAAATATACTTGCAAATACCCCACCCCCTCCCACCCCCCCACCCCACACACACAGAGGTATTTTGATATTAATTGATACACTCAGTGGTGTTTAACTGTTTTAGCCAACAGCCAACACAATAGACAATGAGACAAAAGACAATTATGATGTATTCCACTACACATACCACATTATTATTGAGATACAATTGTACTAAAAGGCTTCAGCTATTGCTATGGCTTGTCCTAATTCTTTCCCTCTCTGTGTTCTGCTGCAGGTTCCTAAGGCTCAGCCTGTTGCCTTGATTACCAGTCCAGAGGACTCACAGCATTATGAGGAGGCCAGGCAGTGTGTGGAGGAGCTGGCCCTCTACCTCAAACCTCTCAGCAACACCAGAGGTACTTAACACACAGCAAAACAGGAGCTTGTTGCCTTTATAGTTTGTTCTACCTTTATTAAGATCTGTTGACACTATAAATGAAACTCTGGAGGTTGTTTTCAACATGGGAGGTCCAGTACACAATATTCTTGGCATTCACGTGGTTTAAGATGTGAGAATATTGCTGCTAGGTGACTGTTAATGGCTTTGTTCCCTTTTTAAAAATGGTGCATGAGTTTGCGTTTTCTGAATGTCAGTGTCATGCCAGGAATAAGACAGGGGTACAAAAAGCAAGTTATTAAAAAAAGTAATCAGTAATTTCCATAGGAACGTACATTTTTAAAAACATTAGCATGACAACTCACAAACTTGGAGCCATCTGAAAGTTTCCGCTCTCGAGGGTGTGAATATGACGTCACTAGGTTGTTAAATTAACTCTTCTGGTAAACATGGTTAAACACAACAGAGAACAGAGACATATCTCATGCCTTGTTCTTTTTAGTTATTGTTTATAAGTGATAATAGTTGCAAAGTGGAGCCACTTTGGACAGTAAATCATTGCGTGTTTCATTAACACAAATAATACTTTTAACAATCTATGTTAAACAAAATTTAATGTATTCAATGAAGTGATGTTTATATGCAGCTTTAAAGAAATATTCCATTAATTGTTTTTGTTCGCACCACTGACGTTATTTAAAACACACATTATATTTTCAAAGAAGTGGTTAAAAAGGGCCTTCCATATGTGGTGTGGTCAATGCCACCATAACTGGTTGTCAAACCCATAATCTTCAAATGTCATAGTTGTTTCCTTTATATTGATTCATCATTTATAACACTCTTATGCCCATGAGAACACCTGTTGAAAAGGTATAATGGCCCTTAAAACTCTGGCCATATTGTTCAGCTGAAGTAAAATGTTACAGACCATCATTATTGTCAATTGCAAAATCACATTTAAACTGCAGTAAATGTACTGTGAACATTAGGGCTGCAAATTTTAAGCAATTTCCTTTTTCAATAATTAGCCAAATAGTAATAATTGAATATGATTGATTGATTAATTGGTTGATTGGTAGAAAGGGGGAATGATTGATTGTTAATTGATTAACCATTAAAGCTTGTTACAACTTGTATTTCTCATTGAAAAATTTGAAATTGACTTTTTTTCACAGCATAGTAAGTAAATTAATTTAATTTTTTTTTTATCATAGTTTATTTAAACACAAGGAAATAGTTTGTTTTAAATTAATTAAAACAAAATAATACTGTCACTTACAATTGCTGCTAATTCTCCCAATCCGCCTGTCATAATTCAACAACAACATTTAGCATACTAATTCTGTTGAGGGTAAACATGAGGTGAGACATGCAGGGGGCTTTAAACAAAGCCTGGCCCATTCTTGTATCAACACAGAGGGTTATAGCCTACAAATAACTTTATCTTCTGACAACAGTCTTCAGTCTTTTTTTTAAATATGAGCATATCTATGTAATCAGGAGTGAGTTGTATATGCAGTTTTTTCAGTGTCATTCCATGTTGATAAAGAATTAGCTGATCAGATTTGCAAGAGATGTTATTTGTGAGGGAGGTATTGTAAAAGGGGAAGTAACCACGGTAAACTCTTTCCGTGTAGAGGTGCAAGTTACCTGCGACACATCATTAACATAAGCACTTTTACTCATGTTTAACCTCTTGTATGTATTGTGCCATGCCCACACCAAAGGCTCTTCAAGATTGTTCAGTATGCTTTATTGAAATTCAGCACAAGTCTGGCTGCTGAAAACACCCACATGAATGTACCTAATGTCCTGGGGGTGCACAGATAATGCTGCATCAACTTTGCTGGTTGTTTGTAATTGCATACGTGGTCAGTCAGATTCTTAATGATGATTGAAAGATAATCAATTGAATATTTGCATCCCCAGTAAACATATTTGCCTTCATTTCACAGTTTGATGCACCCTCATTGTCACTGTGTTTTACACTGGTCTTGTAGAGCAGTTCTGCTGCAGAGTGGTGCATGTCTGTATGATGAACCAATATGCCAGTGTCTGTAATTGTAATATCGGGAGTATTACTTAATAGTAACATTTCATTTTTAATAGAAATATTTATACACTATGCCCAAACCCTACATTAGAGAGGTGTTGATTCAACTAAAGGGTCATTTTTGAGGCTGTATTTTGTGGTGCTTTTGAATTGTGTTATTGAGTTATACTGAGAGGTGTTTCTAATCTTTTAGTCCACCCCATTTATATGAGTTAAGGTAGGATAAATAACAGAAACACCTCTGTGTAATGCAATAGTAAATTATTATATATATATATGTGTGTGTGTGTGTGTGTGTGTGTGTATATGTATGTATGTATGTATGTATGTATGTATATATATCTATATGTATATATCAAACTGAACTGAACATTATAACCATCATGAAGGTAGGATTTATTTCAGGACTGTTGTGTTAGACTGCATTTGTTTTAGCTAGGTGTATCTAATAAACTGGAAACTGAGTGTACATTCCCTTGGCTTACCAGTTGTCCTGTCTAATCTCTCACCAGGTGTGGGTCTGAGCAGCACGGCCCAGAGCATGCTGAGTCGACCCATGCAGAGGAAACTGGTAACTCTGGTCCACTGCCAGCTGGTGGAGGAGGAGGGCCGCGTTAGAGCCATGAGAGCTGCCCGCTCTCTGGGTGAGCGAACTGTCACCGAACTCATCTTGCAGCACCAGAATCCGCAGCAGCTCTCCTCCAATCTGTGGGCAGCTGTCCGTGCACGAGGATGTCAGTTTCTAGGCCCAGGTAGGTCGTTTTCCATTACCTGCTAAGTGAGACGAGCACATTCCACTTTTGAGATGAAGCAGTCTGTATATCCTCTGTAAATGTTCAGGCAATCAATTGTTACTCATGGTTATTATGCGTGTGTTTTTCCTCCCCCAGCCATGCAGGAGGAAGCTCTAAAGTTGGTCCTTCTTGCTCTAGAGGATGGCTCTGCTCTGTCCAGGAAAGTGTTGGTTCTTTTTGTAGTCCAGAGGCTTGAGCCACGCTTCCCACAGGCCTCTAAGACGAGCATAGGTCATGTGGTGCAGCTCCTGTACAGGGCCTCCTGCTTCAAGGTATGTCACTGACTGAGAACTACAAGAAAATTTCGTAATTTTCAATTTGTGTACGAAGTGTACGTCATGTAGTGCTGCTCCACAACAGGGCCCATTGCTAGAGTGACCCTGGCCTTAATTATTGCTTAGCCAACACTGTCAAGTGTTTAGTGTAGTCCCCCCAGTGGAGATTTTATATTGCCTGTCAGTCATCAAGAAGTTGTGAAACCCATATAAAAGCTCTCTGCAGAAGTAGCCAAACAGAGGAAAAAACAAACAAAAACAAAAAATTCCACTTACTCTTTCCTTCTTCCTCTGTGTCTACCTAGGTGACCAAACGTGATGAAGATTCATCCCTGATGCAGCTGAAAGAGGAGTTTCGTACTTACGAGGCTCTGCGGCGTGAGCATGACTCTCAGATAGTTCAGATTGCCATGGAGGGTGGGCTGCGCATCGCACCTGACCAGTGGTCTTCTCTGTTATATGGAGATCAATCTCACAAGTCACACATGCAGTCTATCATAGATAAGGTGTGTGAGAGAAGTAAATGTTTGTTTTTATGTGTTTGTTTTCACATTATAGTTCATGTTGGCATATTTCATAGATGATTTATGTGTTCTGCTATACGTTGCAGTTTCTTGGCTCCTTGTGTCAAAGCATGTTCCTCCATCTGCCATAAAACCTACCAAAGCATTCACTCCCTGTTTTTTCTGCTTCCGGCATAGCTGCAGACCCCGGCGTCTTTTGCTCAGAGTGTCCAGGAACTGACGATTGCCCTGCAGAGGACTGGAGACCCAGCCAACCTCAACAGGCTGCGGCCTCATCTGGAACTACTGGCCAACATTGATCCCAGTCCTGGTAAGAAACAAGCCAACTTCAGGAATCTTGTAGTTACGTAAGGAGTAAGTCAGTTAAATGTAGTGTGACAAGTTGGAATCCATTAGTGACCTTTGAATCTTCTCAACCCTCTCTCTCACACCTTTCCTAATATTCCAGTATATCTTGTCTATAGGTTGGCTTTAAACAAGCAGCGGGGATGCCAGAATATGCTGTTGCATTACAGTTTAACTGACCCTCAAAAACAGTAAAATAGTATATTTATTTGAGGGGCCCAGCCCAAAATATTTTGTGTATTTGTGTTTATGTCTTCCTATGTCTGGAAATGTCATTTTTAAGTGTGGCTTAATGAAAAAAATCAGCAAAAATAGGGCATCTGTATGCTTTCTTAATCAGAAATAAGCTTTTGACTCTCACATGTTGTATTTTTTAATATTTGACCTCCTCATATGAATTCGAACACCAAATTTCCCAAAATTGACTGTCCTTCAGTTGAAATGCCTTTGTTTAAGCCATCATTACCGCAAAAGGCCAACCACCTAAGGGGCTTTTAAGCAAGGCACTTTATTCATTCCAACTACAGAATCACTGTTTGGTAACTGACCACCCTGCCTTTTAACCTCCCAGTGGAGGAGGTTGTTTGTTGTGTGCTGTCAGCTGTGGTTATCTGGGACACAGCCCACACATGCCTCACCTCTGAGACAAATAAGTACCATCAATTAAAATATTCAGATAAAAGATTGTTTTTCTCACATCTCCGTTTGTTTCCCCAGATGCTCCCCCTCCCACATGGGAGCAGCTCGAGAAAGGGTTGGTAGCAGTGAAAACAGTGGTGCATGGCCTGGTGGACTTCATCCAGAACCACAGCAAGAAAGGAGCTGACCCTCAACAGGTCAGTCTATTCATTGGACCACAAAAAGAGCTGGAGCCCCATGTCTTGTATGTTGCTTAATTAATCCAGGCTACGCTCACAGGAGATCATAGTCCAACTACCACCATCATTAAAATATCAAATGAGGGAATATCTTTGGGAAGAATGTTGTTCATCACTGCAGTAGAGTCCAGAGACTTGTAGAAATTCACATTGACACGTTGAAGCTGTTCTCAAGGCTTGTGGTGGCCTTACACCTTACTGAGACGCTCAGTGTTCTTTTTTTCTTTAATTTGCCACACATCTGCATATCAACTCTGAGGTATTTGATAAAAAAAAATATTGTGAAATACAGTTGATTTTGTCAGTATCACCCAGCCCTAACTACAGTGTTTAATATCATGACTATTGAGTCTTCAGCTCTCCTTATCCTTAAATAGAGTTAAACCATAATTACAAAAAATTTTATATGTTCTCTATTTCAATAATACTTGGTGTTTCTTTAGCCTCCTCAGCACAGCAAGTATAAGACATACATGTGTCGTGACATGAAGCAGAAGGGAGGCTGTCCTCGTGGAGCCAGCTGCACCTTTGCTCACTCTCAGGAAGAACTGGAGAAGTGAGTCTGTCAAATACCAACGTGTAGCATTATTTACATTTTTTACGTTGGACATTGCAGTTAAAATGAAACCATTTTCACACCATCCAGCGTCTCTTATACATTTTGTACTACGTTTTATGTTCGTCAGGTATCGTAAGATGAATAAGCGCCTGGCTGCTCGCCTCCCTGGCTCAGTAGTGCTCATGCCAGATGACCTTCCTCTTGATGTAGCAGTGACCCGGAAGCCTTCATCCCTAACCAATGGCAGTGGTGCACCATCTTTGCCCCAGCTTATTGCCCGTGGCACCGACACAGTTCCATATGAACTGTTGCGTAAACCCATGAAGATGGATGGAGGGAGTCCCAATGCCCCAGGATCACCACCTGATGTGTGAGTATAGCATTCTCTGTACATTGTATTCATTGGCAACCAAAGAAAAGGTAACGGTGCCACGAAGTCTGCAGATTTATCCTCTGATGGACACCAGCTGATTGCATGTCTTTTCTCTAGTTTAATGGTTTAGGCTATTGAATGAAATTTCCTTGGAGGTATTTAATAGAGCAGAGTTAGATACCTCCTGAAATCTTGTCTGGGTCTGTAAATGTTTAAGTTATGAAACTGAACTCTTCAGAAATTTTGTTTTTGCTGTTAATGTTTTATTGTTATAAGTAAAGCTTTAAAAAAGTGACTTAATGTATTAACCTTGAGTGCTGGTACATCATGCATTTATCAAGACTGGAATGTGTATGCACATCAGTTAGTCTTTCTTTCAATCAAATTCCTCTCAAATAACTCATTTGCCGTGTTTGCAGGGTTGGTATCAAGACGGTGTAGTTCAGTGGTTACACATGACGTGTCATTCTGCAGAGGAGAGGGTGCATTGTTGAATCTTAGAACAAGATAATTACAATAATATTTGAATAGTAGGTTTAGGGGAAAAACTGTCTGCAGGCTGATGATTACTCAGTAAGTAACCTTTGAAAAACTTCACTTCTGTGTAAAGCTGTCTGGCTAACAGAACACTAGCAGGTAAAGTCTTGAAGTGGAAGCCTGCAGACACTTGGCACTCTATGGCTCATAGTTGTCAATTGACATACTTGTTTGTGGCTCATTGACTACCAGCCTGTCATGTTTTCTTTAATCTGACATTTCTTCCTGCAGCCTGGACCCTGTGCCCAAACCTGGTATGACTCTGCCACCTCATGCCATGGCCCACCCAAGGATGCCGGCGGACCACCTCTCTGGGGTGAAGCACATGCCTGTGGTAGCCAGAGGTTCGCCAGTGTACCCCCAGCAACAGCTCCCTGAGATGTGCTATGACACTCGCCCACCACCTACTGCTTCTCAGTATGAGCCCCCACAATACGCCACAGGTAAAGTCCAAGTAAATTGAATAATGCATAATGCGCTTCCTGTGTGGAAAAAAAAAACTTTTTTACTTTACACTAAAAAATCATTCAGGGAAGTGATGTTAATAATAATCTGCCATTTATTTCTCAGGGTACTCCTACCAACAGCCACCACAGTATGTTCCTCGGGATTACATGCGTAACCCTCCTCAACCCAATGAGTCAGGATCCCCTTACCAGGACCCCTATCCTGGTTATGGCCCTCCAGAGCGCCCCTACCAGGCCCCTCACTCTGGTCCATCCTTCGCCTACCCTCACCCTCCACACCATGACCGAGGTCGCCACGGGGCCTACACTGGCCCACCACCTCCCCCACAGCCTTACCCATCTCAGAGGGATGGCCTCGTCAGAATGAGTCCCGCGCCTCTGGATGTTCCTCCGCCATCAGCAGGACAGGCTAACTCACTTTACCACCAGGAGCCCAGTGCCCGGGATCGATACCCTTCAGATGGCTACTATCCACCAGGTGCCCAGCCTCCACCCATGAGGGCTTATGTCAGGGTGAGTCTTTTTGGATTGTTCATTTTAGCAGTTTACTTTTTAATTCCAGTTACAAAACACTAAAATACATACTAGCAGTTCAGCAGCAATATTTCTGTGCGTGTGTCTCAGGGGCCATCATATGGTGGTTCACAGCCCAGCCTGGACTACCTGCACCGACGTCGGCAGGAGCTGTTATCCCAGCTGGAGGAAAGGAAGGTCATCTCCCCTCCACCATTTGCTGCCTCCCCCACTCTTTCTCACCCCTTCCCCAGCGACTACCCGTCAGAGGTTAGCACTATGTGAATTTGATACGTCTCTGAGACTGGTTCAAATCGTACACAGGTGTTAAACTGTAACATTTGATACATTTAATTTCAAGATCCAAGAACTGTCAGTGACATTGTGGTGTAAAAAGAGGTATTTATTGACTGTGAATACATGTAAGTATTAGTGACAGCACTTTCTATCTGTATGTTCTGTGTCTGCAGTATGGCGAGGAGAGCTCCAAAACCATTATGAAATGCAGAGAGCCCGACTATGCAGGGCAATACTCTCCCTGGTCTTGCGAAACCATTGGCTCCTACATTGGCACAAAGGACGCCAAACCCAAAGACGTTATGGTTCCTGGTACCATGGAGATGATGGTGAGTTCAGATTGATAACTCTGTTAGTAACCATGCCAGTATTTTTCCATTAGGGGTGGGAAAATGATGCGTTGTGATTCTGCCTTGAAAGACTCAGCGTTGATGCACAAAACTCGAATGGAGGAGTATAACAATGTAACAAGACTGAACAATTGAGGTGATGTTAATCAGTGCAAGATATTCTGGTATTTGATAATTAACCAGCCCTGACATGTTTGTGTTTTGTTCTGTCAAGCACATACTTACTCTCTTTATTCGACTGACAAAAACAATGTTTGTTTAATCACAGTATCAAGTAACAAGTGAAGAAAGAGACATGTTGTCTCCTCAGCCTCTTCCTTGGATCTCTCCATATCATAACTTCTCTTCTCTGTACCATTCTCTCTTCCTCGGTCTGTCAGAATGTGGAGGCTAAGGGTCTGAGGGAACCATCGCTGGAGGCTCCTCGGAGGGGAGCAGAAGTCAAGGACGATGACCCTATTATCCCATTTGGCCCCCAGCCCACTGTATCACGCTTCGGTGCCATCTCCCGCACCCCAAAGATGGGCTACCAGACCACCGGCCCTGTGCAGGCTATGGCTTCCACTCCCCAGAATCCAAACTCTAAACATATGGCCATGCCTGGTAAGAAACCATGTGCACAACAACATATTAATGACTGATAAACGCTGTTAAATATGAGTGTGAGCGAGTAAATATGAGTGCTTTGAGTGGAAATTGGTGACCTTGTATGATTTCTGAAATTCATTTCACATAATTGTCATGTTTAATCATAACAGTTTGTCATTTCTGACAACCATTTTACCCCCTCGCCTACAGCAGAATACACATATGGAAGCCATGTAGGATGGGGTGGAGCTTCATACCCCTCCCACCAGACTGCCTCTTCCTCTCAGGGACACTTTAGTGAGCGGTAAGGACTGCTACTTTGTTTTTCCTGCCAGCTTTTTAATATTCATATGACGATAATAATACTAATCACGCTTTTTAAATATCAGATACACATATGAAAGTGAAAGTTTGTGGCCTAAGATGGTTATGCAGTTATGTCAATTTCCCACGGTATTTCACCCTCACAGCCTACCGATAGCAGCTCCAGACAGAGAACAGTTAAAGATTGAGCTGCAGCAGGTCAACCAGCAGATCACCCAACAGACCCAGATGCGAAGCATGGAGGTGTGTATGCTCTCTAACTATCAAGAGGACCTATGAAGGTCTGAAAAGTTCAGAAATTGATTTGATAAATTCCACAGAAATACTTAGATAAGTTTTAAAATTGTTTTTAATTTCCTGAGGAGATTACTTCATATGTTATGTATTTATAGCCCTGCTATCATTTCACATTGTGGTTGATATAGTGAAGAATAAAAGCAGTTGGCTGTCATGTTGCCTAGTCACTATCAAAATATAGTCAATACTAAAATGTCTAGTCTCAAAAAATAGGCTTTCCATTTTATGCTGAATTTCTTCTAATTATCGCCAGAAATTTCCAAATTGCACACTCATCCTCTTCACTTCCTGTCTTACTGTTACAGGCTGCCAGTAACCCTTTACTGCTGCAGAGGGAGACCAGTGCATTGGCAGGGCAGCCTGTGCAGCCCAGCCAGGGCCAGGCAGCAGCAGCCCAGCAGCAGCCCAAGTGGCCAGCAGGGGGAGCAAGTTCAACATCTGTCTCCAGTGAACAGCTAAGCCTCGAGCTCCACCAGGTGGAGCGAGAGATCGGCAAGAGGACCCGTGAGATGGCTTTGGTGAGGGGGGGGGGTGTCAGCTATTAAAAAGGAGGGGACACTTCATCATCCAACATCCCACTGGTCCCCAACAAAATGAATATTCAATCATGTATTAAGAAACCCTTCAGCTTCCCCTTGTGGAAGCTGTGTTATACCAGCATATAGTTTATTATGACACTTTGTAACACCAGGATGAGTGCATATATGCATACAACAATTGTTGTAGTGATCTGGGCCATGGCTCAAGTCTTAAAAGCTATTAAACAGTAAGGGTTCAGTTGGATCAGATAAGCACAACATTTTGTATATGAGAATATGTAGCTGAGTGTCTTTTCAGGAACTAAGCATGTTTTGTCCATCTCCAAACCAGGAAAACCAAGTAGCCCATGATGTTCAGCAGTACAAGATGAAACCTGCAGAGAATGGACAACCAGAGCACAAGACTCAGCTGGAAGAAATCTCCCTGGCTCTTGGGTGGGTATACACATACTTGAACATAAATGTATTTCATTATTAGCCTGACGTCTTCATGGTATTCCTTGTCCTCACTTTGGGCCTTTTTCTCTCTCCTTAATTCAGCGAGGTGTCAAACGGCTCCAGCAGTCTGCAAGAAAGTGCAGTGGGCGGGTCCATGCTGTCACTGACCAATAAGACGTCTGCGTTGAGCCTGTGCTCTGATCCAGGTGCCACTGGTTCAGAGATGCAGAAGAATGGCGTCGTCCATTCCTGCTCTTAGGCAGTACACACTTACACACACACATACACACACACATACACTCGCACACACTCAAGATGCTCAATTGAAAAGCATGCACAGGCACACATACACCCATTCTATTTAGAAGATGAGCAGTATCTGCCGTGATATGAATTTTCTTTCTTTTTGTTCTGTGAATGAGCTTTTTTTAATGACTTTCCTTGCCTGGAAACCAGAGCATATGATAACATTTCTCGTGTGTGTTAATTTTTTTCTTTTCTTTTTGTACTGGGATTATAGATTAACAAGGCTCACAATAGATATATCAGGAAGAGAAAATGGTGGTGATATTGACAGTGGTATTGGAATTTAATTCAAAACGGATAGGCCTGTTCCATCCTTAATAAACACAGAAACATAGTAAAGTATTTGATTGATCCTCCTCATCTAAGATTTTTTTGTTTCGTTGTACCAGCATACATGTAGATGAACGGTTAGATACAGAGGAGCGCATTAACAAGCACTATCCCATCACATGCACTCTGAGGAACTCCTCTTGTTGCAATCTGACGATCTATGAAGGTATTGTAGGAAACCGCAGCAGTGTGTCACTTGGCACTCACCCCCAGAATCGTAAAAAAGTGGTCGCCCAGATCTAGATGGTCTGAGGAGGGAAAAGCAGTACAGTATTACACCAGTATTCAGCTGAAATGGAGATGCAAGGTGTTTTAGAAATCACTTTTGCACCACATGCACGTCCTCACCTGCCACAAGAAGTATAATTTTATTAGTGCATTTTATGAACACATCATACGTCTGTTTCATACTTGAAAGCAGTATATTCTATATTTAATTGAAGCATTCTGTTTTAAAGATTGCAACGAGTCTTTTTGATAATAAGCTTTCCACATGTTTTCTATAAGGGAATCTACTATGTGCTTCTCTTGGTTGCGGTGTGACCTGACGTGGTTTGGTTGCAATGCCTCTCGCCTGTGCTCTGCAGGGCTGCATTTCAGTCCAGGGCCGATTATCTTGTGAAATTTTTCACGGCACGCTCAAAAATAGTTGTGTTTTTTGGGGTTAATGCACATGATCAGGCTGAGAGAGAGAGAGTACATCTTTCTGCCTCAGGAGTCAGGTGAATGAGTGTAAACTTGACTGTAAAATGTCAGGGTAAATACGGATTTCCCTCCTCAGAGCTTCTCATCTGGCCACACAAAAGGCCTCCCCATTGGGATTATCTTGTCATTTGTTCTCCTAACTTCTATGAAGTTGCCTTCCCTTTGTGTTTTTTTTTTTGTTTGTTTAAGTTTGTTTTAATTTTTCATGCTTTACGTTGTTACGATTTGGGGGGTGTGGCCTACCTAGTGAAGGCTTTATAGAGCTTAGTTGAACGCGTGTCCTCCTTCCTGAATTCAAAGCAGAACCCAGACTTTTCATTTGTAATAGAAAGGTAACTGTTGTAGCGTTTTTAGCTGCACGGTACATTTGAAATCATGTTTACAGCTGAGGACATTCGTGTTGGTTACTGGGGGGTAAACAAAACAAACAAAAATAGCTGTCCACAAATAGCAGATTTGATAAGTTAATTTATGTGGCATTGGGTATGTTTTAAGCATCTTTATTGGTGAGTAGTACAATTTTCTGTTCATTCTGTCACATTTTTGTTTTCACACCTTGATGTCATCATCACCACCATTACCACTATTATTGCTCTTTCTCCGTCATGTAAATTGTTTACTGCTGATGCTCCACATGGAGCTCTTTGCCTTTTTGTAAACAATTAGCGTGATCGGCCACAGTTTTACAGCTCTGCTGAGGGCGAGTGAGTCCTTGTGTTTGAACGGTTGAAGGATAGAGGAGACGCTCTGGGTCAAGTGGTTTAAGTTTAACGTTGAGCCTTCGTTTTGGTCAGACGAGGGGTACTGAGAAACTGACAGAGTTTGACAAATCCCTGATAACTGATGAGTCAAATAAATAAAGACACAAATGTGTTTGTGTCCAACATCCTCATCTGGGTTGTTTGATGGGCATCTCTTCCAATTTGTCAGCGTTATGATAGTGGATGTTTGGGTTTTTCTTTTTTTTCAATTTTTCCTACCACACTTCAAGCCTCTGGCTGCTCCTTGCTACATTTATTGTTTAGGTACACAGCTCACTTATACATATGAGTATGTATACATACATTAATATACTAAAGCACTATTAATGTGCCACCTCTTATTTTACTCGCTCAGCATTTATATTAAATGATCTCTACTTAGAATCAGCAAAATGTTTTTTTTTTTGTTTTTTTTTTGTTGTTTGATTTGTTTTCTGTCCACTGGTTGCCAACACAGACTTTATCCTTTCCCAGACGAAGGACTTCTGTGCGCATTGATGTGTGTTCACTTAATCTTTTGTGTTCAAACAAAGATGTTCTTTATAGACTATGCTTCCGAAGAAGACAAAATTCTGTAACTTTGGAAAATTTATGGAGACGTTTTGTGTGTGCTAGATTGTATTGTAGAAAATGTACCCTAAGTTTTTTTTTTCCCTCAAAGTGTGCTGTACTGGGTGATAGTGTTGAGGTATTAGAAAAGTGTTGGGGTATTTTTCCCACCCCTGCCCCCAAGAGGATATTCAGGAAGTCTCTGATGAAAGGTTGGCCTTAAATCCTCTTGCAGTGCTCCTTTACCTTGTCTGCTTTAGGAGCATGAGGTGATTTCAAAAACAGTAATTAACACTGAATTGGCATGACTTAGAGTCATACAGATGGACTCTACTAGATTTACCCCCCTTTTGAAAATGTCATACAAAAATGCAATAATGCAAATCTCAAGATTTGAATCAAAATGTGTATTTTTATTATTTTTTAAGGAAATGTTGTTGACCTAGCTGGGTTTGTAGTTTTTTTTTCTTTCTCTTGTTTTCTGTTTCTGCAATAGTTGAGTGAATTTACTGACCTGCAAGTCTTACAGTCTTTAATGCATCATCTGACCTGATGTGTAGTCAACAGCTATAAGAGTATCCGAGTGACATTCACACAATAGTTTTGTTCTTCTTTGACAACTATTTACAAAAAAATTGGCCTACCAGCTTAATTCTGCTGTTATAATTCTATGAATTGGCAACCTTTAATGGTGTTTTTTCAATATTTTGTGTCTCACTCTCTCGAAGTGCAAGTCAACCAAAACTATCACAATGTTGATTCTACCAGATAGGTCCCTGCAGGTCTGAATGAGCCTAAAACGCCTTTAGCTTAGCAGAACTGACATACAATGACGTATGGGGTGGTTTACTATATGGTAAATAGCAAAGATGTTCATTTCAATCTCCTGTGTGTTTTTGTTTCTGAGTGGAACTGCTGCCTCTGCCCCTCATTTACATAACCAGTTAACCCCTCCACTCCCACCCTTGACCACTGA
Source organism: Oplegnathus fasciatus (assembly GCA_003416845.1). NCBI lineage: Eukaryota > Metazoa > Chordata > Actinopteri > Centrarchiformes > Oplegnathidae > Oplegnathus > Oplegnathus fasciatus. Next base: position 859,619 of record NTHP01000010.1, on the reverse strand, counting down.
ACTCTGTTACTGCTGTTTGAGGCTCACATTTTATTCCCTGACTTTCTGGGGAAATTCGCAAATGGCTATTTTATATGATTACTCCCTTGTAAAATATCTCTTAAATTAAGGTACAGGTTTGATTTCAGCAAGAAAAAAGAAGTTTTTATATGTATATTATACTCCATTAAGGAATGTCTAGAATTATCTTCCTCCAATGTGGATGTAGCCATTATTACGCCATTTTATGACTTTGTAAGAGAATTCACTGTGTGAAAATTGGTTTGCATTTTTGTATAATACAATCTGCTTTTTTTTTTCGTTTGATACGAGAGGGAGGTCAAACTGGAAGTTTGAAGAGAGAAAAAAATGAACCTGTGAAATTGAGAAAACAAAGTGTAACTTATGTACAACAGTGATTCTAAGCTGAGGGGGAAAGATTAAATGATATTGCTAACTCTGAATGTTTGCGTCATTGTTTTTATTTTTAACAGAGCTCAACAAGTTAAAGAGCAACTTTAGTTAAAAATGCCTTTTTCCCCCTGACCTCCAGCCACTTTTTTGCGATTATATAAAGTGATGTTACGTGTGGTCAAAGGTGCAACAGACTTTAAAATTTTAACCAGAAGAAGCCACTGCTTTTCTATCTGTAATTAAGCTACTTTTTAATGAGTAACTTTTGTGTAAATTTGTACCACATCAGCATGGACTGAAAAAATATCACACATATACTACATGATACTAAGGAATACAAGAAGCTATGAAAATATTTTTCAAAGCTTACAGTGGCTCAAAATCATTGGACATTGTTCCTTTTATTTTACGGTAATATTTTCACTGAAGGTTTTTATTAACCCAGTGACTCCAAATCAATACCAAAAGTATTTAAAGCGAGCTTTACAATTACAATGGATGTTAGTGCTTTTTCTACACCACCACATCAACACTTTTGTTAAAAGTTCAACATTTTTCTCAATGGCTTTTATGTCAGTGAATCAGAGGAAAATGGAGAGAAACTGAAATTCTGCCTTTGGAGAAATGTGTTCCTCAGTGAAACTGAGGTGTCAGGGACAGTGATACTGGGTGGTGGTCAGACCAGAAGAATATGTGGAGTTCTTTCTATATTGATACTGACAAACGCTCAGTATCATTACTTAATCATATTATATATTAGTCTGGTTTATTAGACTTAGTTTTATATACGGTACCTCTTATGAGTTATATTTTACATTCTCTACTTATCTGTTCTTATTTCTGTCTTTGTGCTGCTACAATAACCGAATTTCCGCTCTGGGGATCAATGAAGTCTTATATTAACATACAGTACATGCATGCGCATCTTTCCCACACCCACAGATACATGCCTGCATACAAACCTTTTAAAGTCAAAGAATGGTTACGTTTTAAGTTCCCTGCCCATTGAGTCTCATCTAATGCAAGTTTCTGGCAACTCTGGTAAAGCCTGTAAGTCTAGGATTTAGGGAATCCTGAAAATGTGAAAAAAGACTCAACACAAAGTCCTCAGTGTGACGGTTTTATTTCAGCAAAGGCAAATATTCAGTATTTAGGATTCTTTGTGCTAAAATCAGATTTTCTATGTTATCTATGATTGTAACATCTAGTCGTTCTTGTATCATACATACAGTATATATATAAAAGAAAAAGTAGATTTTTCTATAAAGTAAGGCACTTTTTGGTCCTTCTGTGCATGTGTTCACTGAAGAGGTAGCTGAGATGACTGAGCTTCACATCACGTCTCCTTCCAGGAAAAGTGTGACACGAACAAAGAACTAATTAAAATCTTATTACAATCTCAACATTAAAACAAACACACTGAGTTTTCTCACATTTTGTTATTCCACGTTTGTTGGATCCCAAGTCACATGTCTTTCATCATGCAATCTTCCCAAAGCTGCCATGTCCGACGCCTCCAGCTGGAACCCAAACACCTATGTGTGTGTGTGAGAGAGCAGAGGTAGAGGAGGAGGAAGAGTCATTTTGGGTGCAAAGTAGATACATTTATTTTTTTATTTTCTATATTAACCTTTTGCCTTGTTTCTCATATTTTTTATGTATTTGTGTCGTCATCATCATCAACTCACTTGACAGTTTTCTTCTATCCTCTTCTTTTTGATGGATTTTGGTATCGTGACAACTCCATTCTAAGGAAAAGTGGAGAAAGCATAGCATTGTGGGTAAAAAAAATGTATACACAGAGACACGTGTGTTAGGCCAATTCAACTTAGAGTAGGCTATATCTGAACAATGTGACAACCTGAATACTCCAGCGGATGCAGATCTGAGCAGGTGTGCGTCCGTACTTTTCTGCTATCTGGAGAACAGTTGGGTCGCTGAGGGCTTGACCCTTGGCCAGAGGACTGTACCCTTCAAACACAATTCCCTCCTGACGACAGTATTCGATCAGGCGATCGGGTTGCTGGAAGGGATGGTACTCAACCTGATGGGTCATATCATTTTTAAGATACATTATAGGCAAGTTACTGTATGCAGACACTTCAGCTTACGTTTACTTGTATACTCCAACACTGCGATAAACAGGACACCAAAGATTAATCTTTTGAAGCATCTCAGAGAGGAGTACATTAACTATATAATTCATTCCAGATCATGTAGGCGAGCACATTCCTGATTTCATTATTGAATCATTTGTTTTTTTATATGTAAATTGCACTCTAAAAACTTAAGGTATTGAACGAAAGACGAGAGGAATAATCTCACAATACAGTAAATCTCGCTAGAGAAGAATGGCATAAAATTTTAATCTGGGATGAGAAAATGTTAAAAAAAAAAAAAAACTTCCTTCGCCCTCCCAAATGTTTTAGACTACCCTCATTCAGCAAGAAGTAAGGCTCCCCCTTTTCTGGCCCTCAGTTCCAATAATTTTCATACAGTCTCTAACTGTTTTGTTAGCAGTTTATGGGGCAAGGTATTACTCAAAAGGCAGACTAATGCTAGAGTAGAAGTGTAGAAGTTAATGTATGAAAACTACTTACAAATACTGCAAGTGTGGATACGGGGACCCTCCTGAAGGAGCTACTTCACCCTTCTCATCTTACATTTTTCATATCCTCTCTGAAACAACCCTATCCCTTCCCAAACGTGTCCTGAATGTCCCAATGGAATGGCTTTTTTTTTTTTT
>NTHP01000010.1:826199-846477 GCA_003416845.1 Oplegnathus fasciatus | reverse complement strand
AAAAAAAAAAAAGGAGAAAGAGGAAGTATTAAAACCTAATTTACAGACAGACAGCTTTGATAGATACACAGAATAACATCAACACCTGAGTGATATTAAAGCAATATAACAGCCCTGCAGTGAAAACTGTGAAGCCTGTCATGTTTATATTCTCTTGAGGCGTTGATCCAACTCTGTGATAATTAGTCTGCTGTCGGAAGATGTTGTTTGTAGGGCTGCAACTCATTATTATTTTAATTATCGATTAGTGAAAAATGCTGGTCACAATTTTCTTAAGCTCAACGGCGATGTCTTCAAGTTGCTTGTTTTGTCTGACTTACAGCATAAAACCCAAACATATTTATTTACTATCACACAAGAGAAAGAAAAACATCAAACCCTCACAATTGAGAAGCTGGAACCAAATTACATGTGGCATTTTAACAAGAAAAAATGACTTGCACCATTAACCAATCGTTGTTAACTATTTTCCTGTCGATTTACTAATCGATTAATCGATTGTTTCAGTATGTAATTATTATATGGTATTATATTGTACAATGTTATTGTTACTATGACCAAAAGCCTTTTGTTTTTATTGATAATTTAATTTCAAGCACCATCTGCGTAAAATGTATAATTGGAGCTATTCTAGGTGAGTAGCATGCAGGCCTCATGACCCACCTTTACGTTGACTACTACCCTGCTGGTTAAAACCACAGCTATTTATTAATTAGGCAATAGATTTATAGGGGTAAACACTGGGCAGCAGGAAAAGCGGACATTGATTATGCTGCTTGAACAGCTCATTAAAAACAGTAAAAGACAGATGACGCAAACGGCGCTGGAGTTGCAGATTTTTACTGCAAACAACTGAAATACACAGCTGTCTTCAGCCCCGTGGATCTCTTTACAATGACAGCCGGAACAGTTAGGTAATCACACACTCGAGAGGCAAACACACACACACGTCCAGTCAGTGTTATTCATGTTTAAACAGACCCTGCGATCTGAACGCCTTTATATTTGCTCACCTGGAGCTTCGTGAAGTAGTGTTGCTGGATCTGATGAACTCTGTTTTGGCCCATTTCATTACACATCCTCTCCACGCCATGTTTGTGATGACCTCCTGCCTGAAGCCCGTCCCACTGCCAGAGCTAAGGCTGCGTTCATGGACTCGTCTAAAAGCTCCGACTTCTGACTTCCACTCAAGAGCTCTTGGTGTAACAAAAAGAGTACTTTTCTTGGGAGGGGTGGAGGGAGGCACGGGGTCGTTTATAATAGCTGCAAATAAAAATACAATATTATTATTATTATATTATTTAGTTGGTTAATCTTTGAAAAATGCATCTTAACATATAAAGTTCCTGTAAGGGCAAAGAACAGCAAATAGCATGCAACTTCAATACACACTGTGCATGTAAAGGTGTATACTGTGCATAAACGACCTACTACACCTAAAGTAATTTATCAGCCAACATTACACATACAATATAATCCTAGCATTCTTTGCACCTCCACTAACCCTTGCACTATTTGTAAATGTCCACACAGTTAACAGTAAAAATGTGACCTGTACATAGATATGCATATTTTTGTCAGTTTTCTGTCCAATGTGTGTACAATACACTGAGAGCAACTGGATACTCAAATAATAGTTGAGAGCACTTGAATGCAGCAGGGGTGTGTAGGCCTCTGTGTTGCATAGGCACTACTTTTTGTTTTTCCATAGGTGGCGCTTCACTTCCCTCTAGTGGCGTATTAAAGTACAGATTTGTCAGATGTGGGAGGTCTAGGCAGTAAAGTCACAGTGGTGGAAGGATATTTACTGAAGTCATGAACGTAAGTACAGTTTTGAGGTAATTGTAATAACCTCCAAACAGTATATACATTAATGCATCAGTAATAACAATCCAATAATGTAATATAATAATATCACACTCTGAAACAGATCTGCATAATGTGTATTTTTACTTTTGATACTTTAAATGCATTTTGCTTTTAATACTTTTGTGCTTTTACATGAGTACATTTTTTGAATGCAGGACTTTTACTTGGAACAGTATTTTTCCATTGTTGTATTGCTACTTTTACTTAAGTGACGGATCCAAATACTTATTCCACAACTGCAGATAGATTTTCAAAATGAAAGAAAGAATACAAAAAATGAATGTAAAAGCTTTGAGCACAGAGGAGAATCAGAAGATGGAGAAGGGGAGAGCACTGTAAAAAAAACCACTTTGATTTATTCTTCAGAATCTCAGAACATCAGTAAAAACATAATTAATGACTCTTTTTCTTCTTCTCATTAAAACATTTGGTAGGCGCACTGAAGTTTGTTTTCATTAAAACAAGAGAAAAGGCAGTGGGAGTCTTGGACAGGAGCTGAACGGTATTGATGACACTAGGTGTTGCTATTGGCATCTGGACAAGTTCCACAAACTTCTCATAAGCTTGCCAGTGACTCCAGAAATAGGTGAAGAAGGTAGAATTTACAGTGAGAAGGCTGCACTGCAGTGTCTGCAGAGTAACTAGGGCTCTCCTCCAATGCAATATCTGCACTTGACTTGCTGGGCTACTTCAGCTATATAGACAATATTGCACCGAGAAATGCTGTAACAGGGCTAGAGAAGAATGAAAGAAGTTTAGGAGCAGTTAGGTAATTAATCTTACCTGAAGCAGACATCCTGTGGGGATATTATAATACAATCTTACTTCTGCAAGAAAATTATACAGTTATACAGAAAAGTGGGGGTGTAGAGGTCCCAGGGCAAAGATACAGCGTACAAAGAAAGGAGAGCAATATGCCTTTGTCACTGTATGGACCCAAGGACATGCTGCCAGGTTAGATGATACCCTATGGGTGCAGGTCTGGGGCAGTGGAGGACAGGGGGATGTGGGAGAGGAGGAGGAGGGGTGAAGAGAGCAGGGAAGGGAAGGGAGGGATGACAGTGATAAGAGTGAGAGCAGGACGGACTGAGGTGGGGGAGGCCAAAGAGAGGAACAGAAAGAGGGAGGAGGGTAGACGAAAAGAGGGTGAGAAATCATAAATATTTAAGTGTCCGCTGACGTTAACTCAGGTGAAAGCTGTTTGTGATTTGGATTTTGGTAAAAGAGCCGTACAGTGCTGCAGCCCTGCTATGCAACAACACAAACACACGCCCTGAATCTGTAGAGGACTATAGGTTCCTTTCTGATCAATACAGTGTGGTTTTTTTTTCCCCCAGCAGAGTGTCCTCTTTCAGGTCCTCTCATCGATTTGCTGTGAACCGACGCCAGACAGGTTTCGCCTGTGTCGGCAACAGGGCGGCAAGGCCTCGGTCACGTGACAGGAAGTGTGAGAGGTTTGAAACCAGAACAACTTGTCATTAGTGCAGGACGCTCATTCATCTCACTGCAACCATGTCCAGATGGAGCAAATAATAAAGCTGCTGTGGCATTCAGGCTCATGCACTCGTGCTGTGATTTGGATCCGCAGGCGGACGCGTGATGCCGGACGTCATTTGGCCTTGAGGCTTCTATTTCAGCCCAACATCTTATACCAGCAGCACAGTCTTTTTATACCATCAGAGGAAACTCTAGCTGTTATCATAGCGTCCCGTCAGAGTGCTGACGGGGAGCTTTCTAAGACACTGATCAATGGGCCAGTTAGATAATACCACGCTGTTTTCTGCATAGATTTTGAGGCTGGTGGTCAGCGTGGGATTGTGGTATTCATTGGGAAGCAGTCGGCGGCTGATTTGCACTGTTAAACTGTGTGAATTGGACACTGAGTGGGATTTCACTGCGAAGTCCTGATGTTTATTTTACCCAAAATACCACAGAGGAGAGCACACAGCATGACAGCATCAACCTCTCACTGCTCTAATTGATAAAGAGCATTTTAAAAAATGGTGTTTATGCAAAGGCTTGTTTGTTTGTTTTAATCTAAAAAAGTGAGATAAACATACACTTTAATGTAAAAAAAAAAATCATTACAGAATGAGAAGGGCACTTGAATAAATATGTAAGCAGCACACTCTTATGCACACACTGTACCTTTGTGTACACATCTGCCCTGGCAGTTCACACTGATTTGATTACACAACATGAGCAAGTTACTCCGGAGCTTTTTTGCACAAGCCCATCACACTGGAGCAGCCAGCTCATTCTGAATGCACAGCGCAGCCTTTGTATATACTGTACACAATGTCTATCATAATTCTGCTGCAGCATAATCAAATAACAGGCACAATAAAGAGTCAGATGCTCAGGACGCGGCTATTGATCTGCGATTTGTTCATTAAATATTGATGTCGCTCAGCAAAATATCATCTGACTTTTGCCTACAGTGAAGCAACATGGTACAGTATGTGGTCAGCAGGTGTGCGAGGACGGAGCTCATCACTGTAGGCTGGAAATTGTTGGTCATTTAGCAGAGAATGGTTAAAAATAAAGAAAGAACACATGAAAAAGTGAACTGGCACTTGGTGAATTTAGGATAAAAAGTACATTATACTGCACTTATACACACTCTCACTGGCTTTATAGGGCATGTGCTAAAGTATTACATATATGTTTACCATGAAATGGCAAATTCCTTGTATGTGTAAACCTACTTGGCAATAAACCTGATTCTGATCCTGAAATATTCACATGTACAGATGATGATGTGTTTAAGTTAGCTTATTTTGTCTCAAAAGCCTAAAAAGAAGGCAAGATGGATTATTTGAGTAGTATTTATTCTGGTTTCTCCAGTATTGTACATTACATGTTTTATGAGCGACTTACGACTTTAGTTGTAGACAGTGAAGGTCTGAAAGTCTGACATGTATAAGCAGCGTTCTGGATCTGGTTTGTATGAATTTGTGGTGTCTTGTAAGGCCATGGGGGCTGGGCTTAGTATGCATGGCACAATAATAAAAACTTCATTCATCCATTCATGCATTCAATCATATATATATATATATATATATATATATATATATATATATATATATATGTTCAAAGATTTTGTTGTTCATTGTTTCAAAATCACAGTTTGAAATGATGCTTATTGGCTCTGTTAAACAAAAACAAGTGCACAACCACAAAATTGTAACAGCACCCACCTAAAGAGTTCCAAGGCCACATTGACTTGAGGACAAACTGAATAGAAAAACAGCATTGATCAGGGTTTGTCTATAAAGCAGAACAGTTTTGTCAGCAAATTGTAAGCATGCTGGTTTGCAAGGAAATTCAAATCGCGTGAAACAAAACAGTGAAAGAAAAGCTCCTGACGAAAACATCTCACACTGCATCCGCTCTCCCCTGCAACACACACACACACACAAATGCACGCACACGCGCACGCGTGCACGCACGCAGAGTGCCAACCCTCCCTCATTCTTTACCTGAGCCCTCAGTCCACCTTACTCAGAACTTCTTACAAACGCCTAGGGGTAAGTACGAGCTCCTCAAAGAGCTCTGCATCCGGTGTCGCTGCAGCGCGTGTCACGGGGGGGTCCAAGAAGGAGCTCATTTCGCAATTTATCACTTGAAACAAGCAACTTGCCTCTCCCTCCTCCTCTGCTCGGCTTGTCCCAACTGAAGAAACGAGCGCGCACCAGCTCCAAGCGCATTCCCTCAGCCTACGTCGGCAGTATCTTCAACTTCTGCACCGCAAGGGGACATGGGTGATAAAAACGCCGGTAAGAAACTTCCACGTGCTCGTGTATGAATAAGTTATGAGCTCGCTTTGTTTTGGTGTTTAGTTGTTTTGTTCTTTTGTAGCGCTGCTTATTCGTGTGGATTGTTGGTGCACAGACTGCGGAACACAAATAGCCCTCTAACTTTGTTATTATATCAGTTGCATGCAGCAGAACACCACATGCAGTAGAGTGAGGGATGCACTTTATAGCCTGGGCTCGAAGTTGAGCCGGATGATGCGGATGGTACTGTAAATGTGTTAACCCACCACAGATCACAACATGCTTCAGTGCTGCAGCGCGACGCTGCTGCTGCTGTACCCCGGCTTCACAGCTCAGTCCACCGCCTCGACTAGTTTGCCCTCTCCCTTAAGCACCTCTCCAGCACCGGGGGTATCATTAAGATTTATCAACAGCATCAGCCCGCAGTGTATTGAAAAACATCGAGATTGCACATGAAATACAACTTGTGCAAGTATCAGGCCTGCATCACACAGTTTGTTCCCCCAGCGCTGCGCATGGTAAACGGCTTTAGTGTCCCTGCCGGAGCTTTCTTCAACTCTATCGGTGCTGTCAGCTGATTTAGGCGAAAAAACTGCTGCCTCTCCACTTTTTTTTTTCCAGTGAGATGAATGTGCTGCTGTTCCCTGTGCAGCGGCGGCGGTGTGGCCTCAACGATCAGCATGCGTGTTGTTGACAAAGCTTTTCAACTCTGCCAGTGATGGGCTATAGAGGCTGTCATTTAGAGCTATAGGAGAGAGGCTGCCTGGTGGTTACACACAGCTTAAGATGATGTAACTCAATTTAAAACACCATGTGTGTTGTTGTGATTGTGTTGGCAGTGTTTTGTAGTTTAAGGATGCATGGGGTTAAAGCGCAAAACAGGCACATTCCCCTTAAAGATATATTTGGAGAAGGGACAGGGTGCCCTTGTTTAAGTAGGGTAACCTTCTCGCTTATGGTCACCCTGATCTGTTTCACCCAGAGTTTACAGTAAAGCAAAATAGAAAAGTCATGGGGTATACAGCACATGTCGAGGTGGGGCTCCTGTCTTGTGTACAGTTTGCATTTCACCTACATCCTCCATAGGCCGTAGAGCCTTTCACCTTGTCATTTCACCTTTCTTAAATCCTCTTTGAGTTCCGCAGAGTTTATGGCCTCATCTATTGATCCCACACAGGGAAAATTAAGTCTTCACTTCCGCAAATATGAAATGCTTTATGCTTCACTGTCATGCATAATGTCTATCCTCTGTGGCTGTTAATACTTCCCATCACAGCACAGTGTTTGCATCCTTGTATTGTGTTTCAGCAGATACGGAGTGTACAGTATCTTTATGATTCATGTAATATCATAGGACTTTGTGGGTCTCTACTTTCCTCTCCGTTCAATAGAACTTTTTATGTGCACTTAAACTGTGGAAATATTAAACATATAGATAACTCCAGGACAATTATGACAATAGAAATCAGATGAATCAGTTATATTGGTAATATAAGGGATGGCTGATATCTACAGTATGGTCGGCTTTTTACTTCTTAACTGACTGACTGTATTAAATATCTGTTAGTTTGTGTGTTACTGTGGCAGTATGTTTTCATATGTGTCTGCTGTGACCTGTCTGACTTATCTTATTATCATTATTTCTTTGTCACTGTGCATGTGTGATTAAACTAGTGTTCCAATCTAATCTAAAGTCCGGATTACCAACTGGCAAAGTGGGCAACTGCTCTGGGACCCCAAAAAACCCAGCAATTGGTTATGTTGTGATGATTTCATTAATTGTCATTTTGTTTGGGAATATGGGAATTATGCACCACTAAAGCACAATATTAACTGACATAATAAGGGCCTTAAGATGGGTCCTGCTTAACCTGATGTTGAGGCCCTATCTTGAAGAGAGCCCCAGCTTGTTTTAAGGTGATACTGACGCTGTGTTCACATGCGCATATTCCTAAATGAATTAATTTGTTTTTAATTAAACTGCCACACATCAAACCTGGTTTTATGTAACATTCAAGCCCAGGAATACTCAACACAATGCACTGAGAGAGTGAGGAATGGGGGTTTAATAGGGGTCGCCCGGAGTCCCCAAGCAGGTTAATGCAACCATGACGGTCCCTCCATGACCATAAGTCAAGATAAAGCGAATTTCTGTCAGTGTGTCTGTGTTCTGTTGGATGTGGCATTCCTCACTGACCCAGGTGCACTTCCTTGTGCGCTCCACTTTAAAGAAAGGAGGAAAAGCTCTTTACAAACATGTACACACAGCCGTTTAGTGCTGCTGCTGATTCATGTTTCACATCTCTCTACCCCTTCACTCCCCCCATCTTTTAAATCCCTTCTTTGTCTGTCATGCACACGGCAGCAGCCTTAACCTCTCATTTCTTACTCCCCACATATTTGCAGTCTTGACCCCATCGCATGATTTACAAATTCTCATTCTTTTTCCCCTCTTTCTGTCTCTCTTTCATTAATATGTACATGACATGTCTTCATCATGGCAAATGCTAAGAGCTGCAATCTCAAAATTTTGGAATTCATCTGAAGCTTTGCATTGTTGGGTGTAATTTGCTGTGCTAGTTGTTACTAAAACCTGCCATCGCAAAGCAGGAAACAATATAGACAATTATTAGTGATTTACATACACATGCCCCATGAAAATAAACGTAATAAGATGCATGTAGCATCCCTTGTTGGGCCGAAGGACGACACAGCAGGCCCACTGAAAAAACAATGTTCCCATATATGAGAAGTCAAAAGGCTCGTTGCGTCTTTATTTTGTGATGCTGATGCGTTATCTGTGACAAGTATCTTGTTGCTGTCTTGTACTCAGATTGAGCCCCTAACCTCAAGTTTGCACACTTGTCATTTTGCAAGAGGTTTTTGGCAGCTTTACTTAATGCAACCATTAGCGGTTTTGCAAGTGCAGCTGATTTTAGCCACACGGACGTTGCTGTAGCTTTGCAGAATATGAGAATGCTTTCTGACATTTCAGCAAATGGCAGTTACCATCAGCAGTGAGTCAGTGCTGTTGTACAACACAGTATATGTTTATCTTACTCGCTTCTATCGAATCAAAGGTCTTCTTCTTCTTCCTCTTCTTCTTCTTCTCATTCTTCTCTGCATAGGCTGTTGTAGCTGGATGTTGTCGAAGCACTTTAAAGCTCCAACCAAATGGCATGTACTTTACATTATTGCTGACCATATTCCATTACAGTGGTGATGTTTTGGATTTTTTTAATGTGTTTTGCCTAATTTGAAGTCAGTTCCTGGTTTAAAATAATCTCAATACAGAATAAAAACATTCTTGTTGACACTTGAAAATTGGTTGCGATGGACAATCATGTCTGTCTGTTTCTGTCAAGTGTGTCGGTGCAAGGCAACGTAGTTGTATGTACTGAAAGGTCTGCACTGCATTAACACACAGCAATAACGTCACTTTGACAAAAACAGTTTGCTGTGATGGGTTCGATCTCAAGCAAGTTATTTTTTATTGTACACAGAAAGAAATTAAAATGGGCACATGCAATTAGGGCTGCAACTAACAATTATTTTCATTATTGATTAATCTGTCGATCATTTTCTCAAACAAATCGATTAGTTGTTTGATCCTTACAATGTCAGAAAATGGTGAAAAATGTTGATCACTGCTTCCCAAAGCCCAAGGTGACGTCCTCAAATGTCTTTTTTTGTCCACAACCCAAAGATATTCAGTTTACTGTCATAGAGGACTAAAGAAACCAGACAATATTCACATTTGAGAAGCCGAAATCAGAGAATTTGGACACTTTTTCTTAAAAAAATGACTCAAAACGATTAATCGAGTATCAAAATAGTTGCCAATTAATTTAATATTTGACAACTAATCGATTAATTGACTAATCATTGCATCTCTACATGCAACACAGAAAATACACATTAAAAGATCAATTGAAAATAGTCTAAGCAGAAATGTTACATGTGAATTTTGGTAAATGGACTAAAACATGCAATAACACTAGTATGGTACTTTAAAGAACTTAATGGTGAACGGTAAACGATATAAGATTTGTAAAATTGCAAAATTAAGAGTCAGCTTTTTGATGTCACTGTAAACCAGTACTCTAGTCAGAATACTTTGCATAACATGTCTGTTATACATCAGGTTTTAAACGAGTAAGTGGTTTTTTCATATGTTTTGTAATGATCTGTTTTTCTCATCCAGCATGCCCCACTGTGGGCAGCTCCGCAGTAAACACTTACAAAAAACTGAGTCATCCTCCCAGTAATTTACACTTGGATTAGTTAAATTTATTAGTTAGTTAGAACATTTTTCCACAGTGTTGGACAAACACAAAACTCACAGTACTGTAGATATTGTTTGTAGCATTCCTGCTTGTTTTAATACCCAGTTGAAGCTATATTAAATTGAGCGGAATATAAAATCTAAAATGCCATTTTTTAATGGCTACTGTATGGAAAGTCAAATGGAAAATTCTAGATGTGTCATGCATTGTTTTATACATACTTCTGCGTAATAATGTTTGATCAATGCTTGACTGCACAGCATGAATTTGTAATGATGGAGCCATCAAAGCATTTGTTGGGTTGAATAGTTTGAGGTTAAATATTCTTGCAGTACAGTAGTTTTGCTTCCTGCTGCAGAAACAACCAACCAACCCTCTTACTGAGAATTAAACTAAACTTTTAAACTAAAAGCACACAACTTTTTTCTGTCATATGAAATGATCCAGAAGAAAAGGGCATCTAAATCTCAATTCGCAGTTAATTTTCTAAATTGGATGTCTGTTTTTTTTTTTCTTTTAATAACGGACATGATTACAATACATTTCTACATGACACGTTTGGATTGCAGTTGCATTCAAAGCTGGTATCGCCTTACAAGGTGAACATTTTAACCTCACTTCTGTTATAGGAAGGTGAAACGAGAGCTGGCTTGTCTAGCATCTTTCCACAGTGTCATCACAGACAGATCTGAGTTTGCCCAAATACAGACAGAACACGTCTTTTTTTGGACAAGATACAGTTACGACACATGTGGAGTGAATGAAGACGGGTCATCCACGAGGTGTCACATGGGGTCTGAAGCAAAGAGAAATGTGTGATTGGAGGAAGGGGAATTTTACATCTTAAATTAGTCATTTCCACTGGGGACGGGGGAAAATGTCCCCCTCACTTTTCAAAATCCTGTTTTTGTCCCCCTCACTTTTATCGTGTCAGGTTGATTTTCCTACTAAAATCTCTCTGAACATTGTCCCCTTACTGCTCAGCCACCATAGTGCGGATGACAGAAGAGATGAGCTGATGTTGATACGCTCATCTGAGTCACCTTCAGTTATTTCTTTCTGCTCAAAGCAGTGAGCTTAATGAGCAGCAATGAGTGGTGAGAGGTGTTTTTTATGCCCTGGGTTTTGCCTCTCAGGCTACATACGGTCTGTCCTACCTTATTGGTGGAGGTCGTTGGAGGTTATGCAGCCTGAAAAAAATACCTGCAGGCGCTACTCGGGACTTAAAAAGGTACTGCCAACTTCATTTTTCAGGTTGAAAATCTAAAACCCTGAAAAGACACTAGAATTGAACATCAGTCAAAAGATAGGGCAGTAAAAAGGCAGTGCTGTTTAAAGATGCAAATACAACATTATCCATCAGACAGTAACAGGTATCTATAAAGGAAACTAAAAATTAGTAGGGTTAGGGTAGGGTTATGCTCAAATTTGACAGGATGGATACTTCCATAATTGATCATTGGAGTTGGGAGGAAACTAATTTCATCTCATTTCGAACAGCTTCTTTTTTCCAACAAACATTAAGACATTTTAGACAGTTTTACTGTTATATTTGGTGTGGCAATGATTAATCAGATATCTGAGACCAGAAGAGGATAGTTTGCAATCTTTTAAGCATAGTGCTATAACCCTTCTGCCAGTGTACAGCATGTTATATTAATAACATGTCACAGATCAGTGCTTGTTTGCTTTGGTAATCATCAGCCTATCATACTTACATTAACCAGTATCTGTATGTCAGGCCCTTCTTTACATGTCTAATTGTGTTTCTCTGTCTTTTTGCTGTTATTGTGAAGGACTTGGTTTTAAGAATCTATTATTTTAGGCAACTGACTGCAGCTAATTATCCAATAAATATACATAAACAAAAGCATGCTGTACATAAATGCTGAAAGAGAAATCATTGTGCAGTCTGCGTGCCAGGTTAAAATCAGTAAACAGTTTATTTTTTTTATTAATACAGGAGGGTCATTTCATGTTGACATTCAAGTAAAATACAGTATGTTTTGGTCATAAATCTGTTTCATAAATTTTAGCTGATTTTATTGCAGTTTTGCACTGTGCCCTCTGTGCTATTTCCCCTTTTCCTCTTTTTTTCCTCCCCATGCTGTTTCTCTCTCTCTGTCTCTCTCTCTCTGCATATAGTGGTGATTGGCTCTGCAGTAGGACAGTATAGTGGGAGCTGGAGATACAGCACCATCACCATATCTGTGACTCTGGGTCTGATGCCAGCTCCCTCCCTCCACCCCTTCTCTCTTTACTCCTCTCTGACCTTTCCTTATTTGCATGGATGCTGTTGTTGAGGCATTTTGCTGACCTAAAATGTCCTTTTATGCATATTATACATTGTGAGGGCATGTTCCCAGGGTAGTTGGTGCCATATAATGTGTTCTCCTTGTGGTGCAAGGTTATATGAACACAATAAAGACGAGCGTTGAAAAAATATTAGATATACAGTAAAATACTTTGTGCACAACCTCTACTGCAGCATTAATTTAACACACTGCTGCACTCAGTGTCTTTGTTCACTACACAGCCTCAAGAACACTGATGTCTCGGCACACAGCAAATCCAAACATTTGTGTTCTGTCTTTAGTGAATCTGAATACTTTAAAGACTAGTGATGTCTCATTCTCTCTCCTCCTCTCTCTGCTTCATGGTCAAATCTCAGTCTCTCTGCATCTTATTTTAGCCTGAGTGCTTTATGTTATGGCACCCCCTAGAGTAGAACGTAGCACATAGTTTTGCTTTTAGGACAACTTAGTGCATCGCTTGTCATCCTGGGCCAAATAGTCTAGTGAGATTTAGAATTTTAGCTTTTGTATCATGATTAGTAAACAAAGAAAAGGTCTTTAGAATACATTAGAATGGATGCAAATGGTAGATAGCACAAATATGTGAACTTTATAAATTTGGAATCACACATGTTTGAGTTGCTATACCTCCATGCATTAGTGGCTTATTTAGTTTAGTGTTAAGTGTAACATGTTATCATTTTGCTGTGATGCTCCAACAGTAAAAGTATTTAGCTGTACTTTATAAAACGAGCAGCTAATGCTGTGAGATCAAACTGACTTCTTACTTTCACACGGTAACTAAGATTGCCACAGGTCCTTGAATGATCACTCGGTAGATAAAGGGCTATCCATGGTGAAATAAAGCCTGTTATTTTTGTTTGATTCTATTTTGTTTGTTCTTGTACATGTTAGCCTACTATCCTGCCTGCTTAATTATTTGTTTCATTTTTTTTAAATTATGAAGCACTTGTTAACTTTTATTTTGAAAAGTGTTTGCCTACTTAGTTATGTAGAGTTACAGCAGGTACAACAAACACTGGTGGAATGTAACTAAGTACCTGTACTTGAGTATTTCAATTTTATTTTACTTTATACTTCTACTCTACTACCTGTCAGAGGAAAATACTGTACTTTTTACTCCACTGCAGTTATTAGACAGCTTTATTTCCTTTACAAATGAAGATTTTACTTACAAAACATATGACGATGTTATGATGTTGCAGATTAAACTACTCAACATTATATGAAATAGTTCAGATTAGCTCCACCTTGACCAACTACACAGATTTAAAGTGTACATTGATTCATCTGTAATAATGATCCTATGATATGAAATTATAATGCTATAGCACTCACAGTGCTCATCTTTCTGCATTGAGTACTCTTACTTTTAATACTTTAAGTACATTTTGCTTATAAGTAACATTTTCAATGCAGGACTTTTACTTGTAGTATTTCTACAGTGTGGTATTAGTACCTTTACTTAAGTAAAGGATTTAAATACTTCCTCCATCACTAACAACCAAATACTTTATTTGTGCTGGATATGTCAACAAGTGACTACTACTACTTTGCCTCGTGCCACCTCAGGATCAACTTTATTCACTTAGCCTATTTGTTATCACGTAACTACTTTATGTAAGTCAGTGCACGTGCACTGGCGTTGTGGATGCACTTACGTGGAAGCTGTATTATTAGTTAAAGATTTTCTTCCCTTTTCTTCTACACTTGTGGTATACACACACTGAGGTGACCACTGTTGTCACCTGGGCTTTCATAACGCAGTGTGACCGAGCCATAAACTTTCTGGTACTATAACACCTTTTTCTTTAAAGCGGTGGGCTGCAGCTGACGTAGGCTCTGCGTTGTCCGCTTGTTCCCAGCGGATCTGTTGGGGGGTGGGGGTGTGTGTGTGGGGGGGGGCATAGAGGAAAAAAAAGAAAAACTATTGGCTCTTGGGCTCCAACATCTGTGCAGCCAGCGTCGGATCGTGCAGCCCTCGTCGCCTTAACTGTCAGCTCCGCATTACCTCACTCGCGGCCGGCCTGCCACTTACCCCTGCAGTTTAACTTTGGCGTGCATGCTCTCTCTCTCTCTCTCTCTCCCTCTCTCTCTCTCTGTCTCCCTCCCTCTCTCCTTTCCTGCTATTACGTCCGCTGCTGGTAAAGACGCGGAGACAGAGGAGGGTGGGTGGGAGGGGGGGTGCACAATTAAGAGCACATTGTAACGTCCTTGCGTTGCCTGCCGTGGCGGAAGAGGAGTGTGCCGTGAACGCGAATGACCGTCGGTGGACGAGAAGAGGATAGACAGAGAGAGAGATAGGGCTAGAGAGAGAGAGAGCGAGAGAAAGAGAGGGAGAGAGAAAGAGAGAGAGGGGGGAATCACTCAAGATGCCTCGTTTTAGCGTAATTTGTCCTGCAGACTGTGCCCTTCCGGCGTTTTGAGGGCTGCTGTGAGCCTGTAGAGAGAGGCTGGCTGGCTACGCTATGCTGCCTGACCCTGCTGTGTTGTGATAGCGTTGTCCGATTGTTTGGATTGAGGAAGGCTCCCATCAACCCAAATCAATGAGGATTCTGAGGCCATTCCTTCAGAAAGGAGCGCATATGCTGCAGTGTTTCTGTGGACAACGATCGAAGTCGACCACTATCACCAACGGTGAGAGACAAACATAGCGCCATAGCTTTTGCAGCTACCTTTTGCTTTGCATGCTTTCTCTCTTGAGTGATGGAAAAAAAAAAGAAAAAAGAAAAAAGGGGGGAGATATGTAGAGAGAGAGGGGAGGAGAGAGAGAGAGGGGGGGTGAGTGGTTTCATTGGCCACCCGAGTGTGTGAGTAACATCTTCCGAGTCTGCAGTGGAGAGAGCCTCTCCTTGTGCTCCTCGCATCCCGTCCCGAGTTGTTGTGTGCGGGTAGCCGCCGCCGGCAGCACAGCATCCATGCCGCGCCACTCCGGAGAGAGGGCTCCGGATACTTTACCAGACCGAGCTATATTTGCAGACGAGCGCGCTCCAGTGCTGCATCCGAAGCGGGCCAAGAAAAAAAATGGACAATGCAGGGATCAAGTCATTAAACTTCAGGGGCCTGGAGAGGCAGTGTTGTTCGAGGGCCCCAAACAAAGCAGCAGCGGTTTCAGCACCACGGATAGCGCCATAGCAGAAGTACTCCAGGGGCTCCAAGGGCCCCCAAACTTTTCAGGTTTAAATAGATTTATATCAAACCAGGATATATTAATTACATATTGTCCCAGGATTCCCATTTGGCAAGGCAGAGTTCAATCCAAATTTATAACCACCCAACTGTCTCTACTCTCGTGGATAACTGGAATTGGATATCAGTTGAAACGTGAAAAGTCGGCCTTTTCTTCCTCAAGTTCAGCTGGTGAAATGAAACTACTCCTTATTCCTTATTTTGGGGGGCCTGTCAGTGACCCCCCCCAAACTCCACTTGCTTTAACTCCTTTAGGACATATTGAAAAGCAGGCACAGTGTGAGCATATAGTTTCAGAGCAGCTGCAAACATTACTTTTGAAAGTGACTTACTTTGCCATATGTCCACTACAAAACATGCTACACCCAGTCAGTGACACACACACACACACACACACACACACACACAATGCTTGTACACAACCAGCACTCAACCATCTTTGGCAATAAGCCTAAGATGCCTGCCATGTCCTCTAGCCATGTCTCAGCAATTCACTGCATTGCTGCTGTTGTTCACTCATAACACAACGACGTCTCCAAAGCCATTAAAAAAACATCCGTCAGTATTTCCAGAGCAAGACAAAATGCCCTTTTTACTGGGGAGACAAATGCAACACCTTCCCCTGTCTCCTCCCGTCACTTGCAGTACGCAGGATCTCCAGTAGACTCAGCTGGAGCGGCTCTCAAATTCAGGGCAGACAATTAGAAACTCCATTAAGCACAGTTGATTCCTCTGAGGTAGTTGGACCAAAAGCAGCACGCACAGTGGGATCTGTAGGGCTCGGATATAAAGCACCACCAGTCCTTATCCTGCATCTCTGCTCACTGTTGGATGAACCTCATGACCTCAATCAAAACTTTATGAGTCAGCTCATAGCTGTTGACACAAATGGATGCAAAGCACGGATGCGCAAATCTAGTTAAAGCTGTTTGAGATGAGGCTGCGTTGGGCGAAGGCTTTGTTTGAAGTTTGTTCCATATTTTTTTTTTAACTTGTGAGCTCATTTGCAAGTTTAATCTTTCGCTATTTGATTCTCTATTTTTGAATGGTTGCGGTTCTTTTGCAATAACTCCTGCAGAGGAGTTCCACTGTGTCTTTGCTGCTCACCCAAGGCTGTAACATGTCATTTCAAAGTAGAGCTACAATAAGATGACGGCATGCTTTTGGGATCTTAAACAGACACTACCCTGCTCATGGATGATTAAAGCCAATATTAACTCATATCTGAACTTGTCTGTATATCGGATGTCAGCGGTTACACATGATTGGCTCTCTGATCCTTAAAGATAGCTCAAGAATATTCTCCATGTAACTGAGCATATTAGAAATACAGTCGGGGGGATCACACGCTTGACTTTCCAGAAGAAGGGGCCAAAACCTCGGCTGGTAATCTGACTGCATCATTCACTGCTCTGGGGACGTTGGCCTGTACAACATCATGTAAAGCAGGAAGAGCAGAGAGTGTTTTTGCTCTCCAGATTCAGGCATTAAGCCAAAATCACCTCCCGGGGATTTGGGGTGAAAGATGTTTCTGAGCAGGCTTAAATGTTTGCACCTGCTTTCCTTTGTAGTGTCAAGTTTGCACCTGGCTTTTCTAAAGCTAAATACAGTAGTTTGGGTGTGTGGATTGCAGGATACTTGTATGGTGGGTGGCATAATGCAGAAACAAACAGTAACAAAAGCTTGTCTTCACGAATACTTGTTTCTATATACATGCAAAATAGTCATTTTGTCCGTTTCCGTGTGACGGTTTAATCAATGTAACATCAGGTTTTGTTTGAATTGCTTTTGGTCTGCAAAGACATCAGTCAACCCTAATGTCTTCGCAGACTGATGTGTGGCATTTGTAGTAGAATCAAACACCCAAAACACTTCTGCATTCTTGTCAAGCACGATTTGTTTTAATGACTAACTGAATTTGTCTTAATAGTCTTAATTAGCAGTTGGTGGTCATCTCTCTGTTTGTGGGGGTTTTTGTGCTTAGGAGTAACAACAACAATAAGATCAGTTGCTGAAATAGTTTCCAATGTGACATACACAATTGTAAATGTTGAAAAATGTTCTTGTTTGCAATGCAGGGATCTCGCCTTTGCCTCACGTTTTGCTGCACTACATTTCATTCAAATAAGAATCACTTTGTTTTTGTTCATCCACACAACTTACAGCAATTATAGTATACACCTATCGCACCAACTATAATCAAACAGTAAGCTGTGATTTGTGTTGGTAGCGTGAGTGCGGTAATGAGCGTTGTGTGCCACAGCATGGCACTTCTTCTCACACATCTCTCCTCTTGGCTTCCTGGAGACTTGGCTGGATAGTTTAGCAGACATTACACCATGAAAACTAGCTCCAGCTAATGTGAGTCAACAAATCTGCGAGGTGTCTCAAGGACACATTGGAGTGACGAGCCTCAGAGAGCGAAAACATCCACTAGTCTCTCTCTGAACACCTGCGGTTCATTCAATTTTCCACAAGGGGGCAGCAGGTGTAAAGAAATTCCTCTGGACAACAAGTTACTCCTGTAGTGGTGGCACCTGAAGGAGGGCCACAGGGATGCTGGGATAGTGCTGGATGCTTTCAGAGATATTTAGTTCCTATGCTGCAGTGTACAGAGTGTGCAATCATACTTTTAATGATAAAGTCCAACAACTAGCACAATCTGATGAAATGAAAACACACCAACTGCGTACTGAAAACATTTAAACATGTTTTCTCTATTTTCACACAATATTCAGAATTTTTCTGCCATAAAGACAAATGACACACACTGAGGATCCCAAACATGTTAAAATGTCGACATCACGCTGTTGCTATAAATGAACTAGCAAACCTTCACAGAGTCAAATCATTTTAATTGACAATTCAAATGATTGCAAGAAATTGCCTGCGGTGCATTTTACACCAGGGGTGTTTTATTGCTCGTGGATGTATCTCAGCTGGAATGAAGTGTACATCAATTGTCTCTGGTGGAGGGAGGAAGCCTAGCAGATCCTCATTAGGGAATACTTTATCTTTTCCTGACAAAGATATATGTCCTGTGTCTCTGTGGCGCTCTACACCGCAAAGTCCCTCCCATTTCCGAGAAAGCTCACTTCATACTCCAAACCAGCTTTTTTTTCCTTCCAAGAAACGTATATCACACTCCTGCTTATCCGTTAGAATGATTAATGTTATATTGAAGTTGTTATTGATATTTCTTTATGCTGCAGTGACACATTCATTTCTACCACTGACTGGCAACCCAGTGAGAATGCAAAGCTAGATTAAGGGTTTTGATTTGGACTCCAGCTTTCAGTTTCTAACTTTTCTTTTGCTATCTGTATTCTCTCTTTCTGTCTGTCTGTCTATCTGTCTGTCGTTCTCTGGGAAAAGATTCTAGCTGCCCTCCATCTCTCTCTCACACACACAAACACACAGGGACACACACACAGAGACACATGTAGAAACACGCAAAGGGCTAACCAGGGTACCAGTGCTTCAACACTTTCATCCATTATATCCAAATCTTACGTAAGAGGTGGGGGGGTGGGGGGGGGGCACAGACAGTGGTAGTCAAAAGAAAATCTTCTCTCTCTCTCTGGATCTCTCTCCGGGTTTGGTTTGGAGAGAGAATGTCAAACCAAGTCCTAGAAAAAGCTTCTAAATGTTTCATGCTGTTTCATCACGGGGAAGAGAGAGGTTTGCTGTGCTGCTGAAGACTCACGTGTTTTTCCTCCCACAGTGTGTGTGTGTGTGTGTGTGTGTGTGCGCTCCCCAGCCCATGCAATAATAAACATGAAACTAGAGGCATGCTCACATACACACATACACATGTTGTTACACACACACACACACACACACACGTTTGCAGACTTGACATTTTTAGGGGAGTTTTCATTGATTTACCTTTATTCTGATGGCTTATTAACCATAAGTTATAGTCATTCGAAATCCCAATGAAAACATGACCATTTAACATTGTGCTGAATACAACTACATAATCAATTGGTTTGCATCTGTCCCCAGATGTGATCTATGTTAGAAACACATGCAGAATAGCTCATATATTCATGTCTGCACTCCCTCTCTTGTGGCCGTTTTCTAAGCTTTGGTGTTACAGTATTTGCCATGGTTTATGATAAGGACTATTGTGCTGCTGTTGAGGATATTATTTGTAATGTTTTGGTGTGTCATGGGGTCCTCCATTTCATTTCCATAAGCCCTAAATCACATTTATCCGTGTGTTGTGTCACTGTCTGGGTCTTCAGTGTACCATTGGTGTTTCGGGTGTGCAGAAACCTGTTGCAGGTAATCCTTTTAGCCAGATTGAATATGTTCTTTATGGCATGTGTGGCCGCGGGGTTTAAGAAAATAAAATACGTGCTTATGTCCCTTAAGTATAAGCTATGAGGATAAGAATGCCGTGTAGTATCAGCCATAGCTGATTTCTCTTTTTATGCACCTTGCTTCCAGAACGGTTTGCTGCGGCCTCCATGCTGCGGTCAGCATGGAGGCCACGTGAAAATTGGCTTGCAATTTTGAACTTTAATTGTAATTCAAAGAGACAATTGTGAGATCACCCGCTCCCTTTTTAGATGTGCACGTTATCCCAAAGGATTAGATATCACACGCGCGCGCACCCACTTTTTCCTGCATAAACACCCACCCAACATTTACCCCTTTCCCTTTTCTTTTGTTTTATATATTTTATATTCATCTTTTTCTACCTGGAGATACACCCATCCGAGAATTCCTAATACGAACCTCAATCACGTATGATTGCGTTAAAAGAGTTGAAGAGGGAGAGAGGGGGGTGAGAGAGGGAGAGAGAGAGAGAGAGGGAGAGAGGGAGAGAGAG
>NTHP01000010.1:806913-823206 GCA_003416845.1 Oplegnathus fasciatus | reverse complement strand
TTCTCGTAGCTAAAGCTCTCCTGTAGCCAGTCGTTTGTTGCTCCTCTGTCTCTTTCCTCTCCTTGTCTTTTGGCTCTGCCTCTTCTCATTTTCGTTTCTGCCTCATTCTCTTCGTCAGTCAATGTCGGATCAGTCTTTATCCTCGCTCCTTGTTCTGTGTCTGTAAATATGTGTCAAGTACTGCTGTGTAAGTGTAGTGGAGGTTCTTAGTGTAGTGTATATTGGTGTATATGGATATTATGTGTATCTCCCTGTCAAACACTATATCAGAACAGGTGATCATTCACCATTTCATGGTCATGACGCCATTTGTCGACGTACCTAAATGTTTTTGTCCTTCTGTATTGGTATGAAGTAAATTTATTGACGTTTTAATGGCCCACACACACACAGGATGATCTGCCGTATGTTGCCACTGAGAGACATTTTTCACGCACAAACACATGTTGTACGCTCTGGAGTTTATATCCGCACACACGAACACACACACACACACACACACACACACACACTCTCTGCTAAATGATTGGAACTGATGAGCCGTCATCGACTGCTAGGGCCCGTGTTGAGGCCTTAATTTATGGAAGTGTAGTTATCACATGTGATTTACTGATGTGTACACTCCCATGTGCTTTCACTCACACATAAGCAGACACTCACACACACACACACACACACACACACACACACACACACACACACTCTCCTCACCCTGCCTGTGATGGATGATGAAGGGCCTGTCCCAGGAATTGATGGCCCCACCCCAGGGGTAGGTGAGTTGGGGACTGATGGTCAGGATGATGTACAGTTGAGGTGAAGCCACTCTAGCTGGGGGTCACTATGCTCAGCTTAGTCTTTCTTTGGGCTTTCTTCTCCACACACTTGTCTTCTGTACAATATAAATAGAGCGTATGCACCAGTAATTACTGTAGTGATCAGCTTTTAAGTAAAGACTTAACATCTGCTGTTACTGTTGAAGACAGATCTGGCTAAAACTTGGATCTTTTTATTCCTCTCCAGATACCAAGTTTGAAAATGTTTCTTTCTGCCAAATCATTTGGGGGTTTTTACGTGCCTGACTGGACTGCACTGAAATGCATGACCTCCAAGTCTCGTTATGACCTTGGAAGACAGTCAGGCTCACTCATGTTCCTTTATTCCGATCACATCATTTCTCAGAACATGTTGCGAGCCCTGCAAAGCAAAGCATTTTCAGTTACTGAATGTTTATTTAGGCACGTAGAATGAAACCAAGCATCAGTTCAATTGTGACAAAATGCATAATTTGTTTCTTTTGTCAGGCAGAGAATAAACAAAGGATTAGTAACATCCAGCATCTGAGCTGCTGTGTGATTTCAGTGGAGCTTGTCTCAAAATCTCTGCCATCGCAAAAATAGCTGTAGTTATTCACAGTAAACCGTAAGAAAAATATATATTGGTTACATATACAGTACATACTTTCTACCCCTTCTTTTATCTGCAGTGAAAATGAGTTTCATAAATCTCAAAGCTTTACCTCTCCAGCGTTTCCTTGTCCAAAGCCACGACCCAAGTCTTGTTTACGCTAATGGTGTCATCTGACTCTGGCTTCTGCTTTTACACAAAATCAAAAGACCTGCCGGACATTAGACAGACCGTGGAGACCGCCCTTACATTTTCCGTCAGATAAACAGTCTTTTTACACATCTCTTTTTTGCCCCGGCATTGCCTGAGGCCGAGAGGCTTGCTTTGCCCCGAGCTAATCCTCGTTTCCACCTGCTCCCCTGAAGTGTTGAACGCTTCGAGCAGCTCCCTGGCCGGGCGCCAGATGTCACAGCCTCAGAGTTGGAGGTCGGTTCAGGGTTATTGCAATGGAAAAAAAAACAACTCTAGAAACTTTAGGTCACTTTTCTTTAGGTCAAGAAACAGCACTGGAATCCTTTGGGGTGGACCTGTTGCCTGTATAAACTATAACATTTCATTGAATATCAGTGATACCAAAACAAAATTGCACAGTTGCTTCATACCAAATAAAGAAACCATTGGCATGTCGGTGTACATTACAAAGGGATTTTAAAAGGGTTTCAAATGATGCAAAATCAGTCATTTTTCTGTGCTAGATACAGTCAGACATTATGAAACGGTAACAACATTCTCATTGATTTTCCGTCATTGTAAAGCCCTTCCAGTCAGACAGCTGTTTACCCTATTTTGGGATTATGTGGTACATCAGATGACTCAAACAAACTGTCGATCATAATCGTATTGATATTCATCAGCTGGTAAGAGTTAGATAAAGGACTGAAGTGGTTTTAGTGCTGTAAGTTTAAGTTTTTTTGTTAGCAGGCAACTGCGGAGGCTAGATTGTGCCATAAGAACAATAAGACTTTTTCTGTGTTTTTTTAAATGGTTAATTATAATTGAGTATCTAATTGACATATTGACATTATATATATATTTATAGATTTACTTCCTAAAGTTATGAATTAATTTTATATTTAAATCATGCAATTTGAAAAAAGGTTTTTAAAGGCTAAAAAATATCAGACAGAAAAACACGCCAGTGAATGCTTTAAAATGCACTAAGCAATTTAAAGTGTGAAAAGTCTGTAATTGTTCTGCTGGTACACTCCATCGTCCACAGCCAACTTGTCTTTTTTAATTAACTAAACACCGTACATGTGATGTTTGTGAAACATTTGTTTGTAAAACATTTTGTAAATGCTTGATAAGAACAGCCGTGAGTGTGCTAACACTTAGCTGAAGGCAGAGGCATCAGCTCTTTTGTGTGTTTCTGTCACAATTGTGAGAATGCCGCTCTGACATATTCTTGGTGGGGATGGGGCTGTGGCTTGGCCGACGGTTTGTGTGTACACGTGTGTGTCCTGTGTGTGCGTGTGTGCGTGTGTGTTTCAGAGCCGCAGCTGAAAGGCATCGTGACACGACTGTTCAGCCAGCAGGGCTTCTACCTGCAGATGCAGCCGGATGGAACCATCGACGGCAGCAAGGACGAGAACAGCGACAACAGTGAGTGGAGCATTATGGATGCCACAGCTTCCAGCATAAAACATTTAATGGCAATGAGTCACTTGGCT
Source organism: Oplegnathus fasciatus (assembly GCA_003416845.1). Taxonomy (NCBI): domain Eukaryota; kingdom Metazoa; phylum Chordata; class Actinopteri; order Centrarchiformes; family Oplegnathidae; genus Oplegnathus; species Oplegnathus fasciatus. Next base: position 820,132 of record NTHP01000010.1, on the reverse strand, counting down.
ATGTAATATATTACACCATTTTATATGCTGTGCTTTATAATTTTTAATTCTTATATAACTGATGCCAGCCTAAAGCACTCCAAAATTAGTTTAAGATGTCCTCGTTGAATTGGATTATCACTACAAAAAACCTACAATTTTAAAGGGAACTATTCACCAAATTCCACAAGGCAGAATGCCCTCTTTTCTGCATCTGGTTATGCAATAGTATGCATGAGATATAACCGTAGACATAAATGTGTCCAAACCTCCTCACATGGTTTATGAGTTCTTATCCAGTCTTCTCAAAAATATACCTTTCATGGTAAGTAAATAGAATATTTATGGAGCATCTTGTATTAAAAGTGAAATTAATTCCAGTATCCCTAGTCCTCGTCTCTCTAAGTAAACCATTTCCTCTGTGTACACTGCATGATTGTAAGTGTCACATTGTTTTGATTGATTCAGCTCTGAGGCGTGTGTGATTATCACAGCAGAAATTCCTTCCTGGAAAAACCCATCGCCTGAAACAACTGTAGCCCCGCTTCACTCCTTGTCACAAAGATCCCTCCGTGAGCGACTTCTTTGCAATATTTCACCACCGATCGACTTTCCATAGTGGACTAACAGTGGATAAATAGTCTCCAGGGTATAGTCCCCTAAAGGCATCGCACCCCTTCCGCTCTCACAGGAACAGAAAAGGGGGAAATCAGTAGAGTCTGTAGAGAATCTTCTATATTAAAACATACAGGCTTGTGTAACAGTTTCCTATGAGAAGCGAAGGATCAAGGAAGAGATATATGTCAGCGGAGAATGGTCGCCAAAGCGATAATGACGACACTCCCAGTCTGGAGTGAAGCCAGACAGGAAACCAATCATGACCTTTCTTCTCTAAAACATCCTGCCAATCCTGAAGGAGGCTGGAGCCAAAGCTGCTGGACCGTAGCAGTCATGCGGTGAAAAGAACGGTCTCTCCCTGTCACTCGTCGTTTTATATTTTATGAGGAGATAGATCTTCAGTGAGAACTACTTATGGCGTAAAAAAAGCGTAAAAGGGTCTTCAGAACAAAAAGGATTACTGCACAAGAGAGAGAGAGAAAAAGCCCAACATCCACATAATGCATTTCTTCAGTGCACCTTTAACACTTTGCTGTTCTTTTGGAGCCCCCATTGTGTTGTAAGGGTTTTGGCTGATGAGGTTTTTGTTGTATGTGAGGGTTTCCCCACCTCTAGGTAATCCTCTTGTTAAGCAGTCCCGCTGGCCCAGGGATGGAGGAATGCAGTGAATAATTCAGCCACAGGAAACTAAAAATACCACCTTCTCCGTTTGTACCCAATGAATAATTCTCTATATGAGATGCCTCGAGCTCAGAGACAGTCCGAAGGAAGATACAGAAAGGGAGCAGGAGGTGCAGCGAGTGGAATTTGAAGCATTTTGAGTAGAAAGACAGAGATAGAAAGAGTAAAAGAAAAGGAGAGAGTGATTAAGATACATAGAAATGGGCGTAGTAGATTTGGTATTCAGGTCTTGCACTGAACTATTGATTGCCCTGCTGGATTATTAGAATAATAGATTACCCCCACCCTTGAACCACGCCACCCTCTTGACCTGCAGCATCCTCAGCAGCAGCAGATGGAATACAGTAATTTATTTTCAGGGGGAGGTTCAGTGGAACCGATGGGATTGAGGAGCATGATGCCGCCTGCATACTAGGTGCGACCTGAGCCCAGAGTGCATTTCAATTCAGTTTTTTTATTATTTGCTATATTTCTGCGCTGAGTGACAACAAGGACACTGAAGAGCGAAATAGTTTCAATGGGAGAAACGCATCAAAAAAATAAATGGAATTCTGCTTTAATGAAATCACAGGCTTTTGAATTTGACTCGTTTGACCCAAAATATTCGGTGAATTGTGAGAAGTAATGGAAAAGATTGTTGCTGCAGTACGTAAAACTGCTTTAGTGGCGTATCATGGCTGACTGGCAGAGCTGCGCTTAACTAACTGCAAGGGCTGTGATACACCATTCAATTAATTAACACCCATGTTCAAATTTGAGCAGTTATTAATTTGATTGTCATCAGTTGATCGCCTGCAGTAATTACCCGCGCACACCGAAGCTCGAAGCTGGTTATGAGACACCTGCGGTATCGGGCGCTCACGCTCCATCTGTCTCCTGGCAATCCTGGTTGATGGATGGGAGGAAGCAGGGCTTTTTTATTAGTTGAAGACCAAGTCACTAATGCCAAGTACTTTATAAACTCTGGCAAGGAGAAGGAGTGTAACCAAAACTGAATGAAAGACATTATTAAACACACCTGTGCTGTACTGTATGTACCAGCTCCCCCATCTTTGGATTTGCATTTTTCTCTGGATTTGGAGACGTGCCCTTGGCATTTGAAGTTTGGCCCAGTGTTTCTCTAAACCTTTCCTGCAGGGTTTATTTCCTGCTGCGCCAGTATCCGTCACATCAAATGCACTTCCTTTAGCCTACCTGCAGGATTTGCTTGTAGCCGATTACTGCTCCACTGGAAGACTTGCCGTTTCAAGGATTTTGCTTTATTGGGTTGTTTGAACCCATTTTGCCTGGCCCTTTGACGATAGAAGATCCCTGGAAATCTCCTAACTCTGTCCCTGCACCGGCCCAGTCGCTCTCTTTTTCTCGGTGAGAGATGGGATTGAATTTATTAAGGAAGAGAAATTGCTTTCAGAATAGTCATCAGGTATTCTAACAGTAGTCAGTGCAGCTGTAATTATGGAATCCATCAACTGCTGGAGCTGCAAATAGAAAAGCCGGACATTTAGACGGTAGCTGAATGACAGCTCCTGTCAGTTGCGTAATATTTTGGCAGGCAAATGAGAGCAGGGACGGCAGATCGTAATTATAGCAAAGTAGTGTACCAGCAGGCCATATTTTGTGCCTCTTTTCCTCCCACTTTTCAAGCCAAGCTATCATGGTGAGTCTTTTTGAGGGCCCTATTGCAAGTAAGACTGCTCAGAAAAAAGCTACAATTTGTTTTGATAGGTGGAGGTGCTCTGGGGTGGAACACTCCTGGGTTTTAGTGCTACGTGACAGAACTGTGGACGGTGCCTCTGAGAGACACCGCCAGTCATCGGAGCGACAAAGGCAGCAGCCATGAAAGGCAAATGGAAAGAGGAGCGAGGGAACTGACAGAGGGAAAGGAGAGAGTGACGACAGAAAATCAGAAAATGATGAAAAAAAGAGATTGAGAAATAACAAAATTCAAGGTGCTAATGGACTCACATTGTGCCTTTTTTTTATACGCCAAACATCCAGCTCTCAAGGGTATACGTAACTGCAAGAGTTGCCAGTGTGTATCACCTGTACCAGTGGCCCGAGGGCAGAGTTAAACCATTGGCAGGCGAAAGCAGCGCGTCGATATTTATTGAGTGAAATTGAATCTGCTCGGAGGACAGACCCGTGTTGGCACGTCTCCTCCTGTCCCTGCCAGCTTTATCTGATAGTCCCCATCGCCACTTGCAGAACAATCATCCCAACAATACGGGGAGCCTGCAGTACGTGAAGTGTGTCCTCACACCCTCACCAAACCAAAGCCCGTGAAAGTCACAGTTCAGTCCTCAGATTCAATAGAATTTAGCTACAGAGATAACAGTAATTCATTTGTGGAAGCACTGAGTGGAATGAAATGAGACTTTACAGAATGAATACAGCCTCTTAGATGGGTGGCCAAACATCTTTGAGACCAAACAACATGTTTAGTTGCTTCTGATGACCTGGATGAATAAGAGATCGTTAAAGTCAGTAAAGTTGGAAAAAAGGTGGTGTCACAAACTTTAATGCACCAATCAGCACTCAGTAATAGTTGAATGAAAATGTGACTAGAGCTGTGGGGCTGTTTGTTTCTGTTGCCAGGCCTAAAAGTGTTTTTTTTCTGAGCTCCAACTTTCATAGTTAATGTTTTAGTTATGAGTATTTAATGTTACAGAGAAATACTTTAAGACTGACGCATTTGCAACGGTTGAAACTTGTTTCTCTTGGCGTAGCGGCTCGCTAATGCCAATTCATCTGTTCCAACCAGAGCTGTTGCATAATGAAGTTGCATAAATGTATGTTAGTGTGAAATTATTTTCATTCTGCAAAATCTACGTCATCCCACGCTACTTTAGTGTGTAATTTCATCACTTTAGCAGAAGCTGGCGACACAAAACAACGATGCTCGTTAGATGCATCTTCTTTGTATCATCTCAGTTATCTGTCACCAGAAAGTTTTGGATTTCTGCTTCAACATTAATCCTTCGCTGTCACACTGAGGTGCGTCAGTGTTCCCATTGTCCACGTCCTGTGCTGCTCACTTTACTGCTGACAGATAGCCAAAGAACAGAGATCAGAGGCTGTCGTGTCTACAAGAGTTAAGTGGAAACTCAATTGTCCTATTCTGTCCTTTCTGTCTGATGTCTCTCTTTTGTCTCTGCCTCTTTGTATCTGTCTGCCTGACCCTCTCTCCCTCCCTCTCCCTCACTCTGTCTGCTCTGCAGCCCTGTTTAATCTTATTCCTGTGGGTCTGAGAGTGGTGGCCATCCAGGGAGTGAAGAGTGGCTTCTACATCGGCATGAATGGCGAGGGCATGCTCTACAGCTCGGTAAGATACAACCCCTTGCACCGGTCGCACTGTTAGGTTGTGCATGTGTGTGTGTGTGTGTTACCAGCATGCGCATATGTTCGTTTACACGTGTTGTGTTTTGTTCAGTTTGTTGTCTCTTTTAATATCCCACTGCAGCAAAGACTCAGCCCTTCCAAACCCTTTCATCTCTGCTCTATTCGAGAGCTCTTCAGATGTGCCTTTGTGTTGCTGTGCAGCACTTATTTCCCCCCTTTGTTGTTGAAGCAGCACCGCACATGTTTTACATTTAATTTGACATCAAGTTCAGTGCTCAGCCCTTTTTTAAAATTGCTTCTTCTTCTTTTACGGGCTACTAATGGAGGCTCGTTATGTAGCGGCTATAAAGAGAAATTATATTGAATTTTATTGTCTTTTGATGTGGATGGTGTTGCTTTGCTCAACTTTCATCCTCGTTTCCATTCAGGTTTCTTGTTGTCATGAAAGGAAACTACGATACAAAAATATTTTTTTTATATGAATGCAATCGGAGCTGTGAAACGCTTTCACTTCGTCTCTGATTTCAATCTTTTTTCAATCATTTTTCATATTAGCCGAATGTACAACGTGATTATAAAAGTCCTGCACTTTCCTTGAAAAAAGTGGAATTATCTCACTGCATTAGCAGAGATACTCCTTTGGATAAAAAAAAAATAATAATAATAATTTCAAGACTTAGTGGGGGAGTAAATAATGTGAAGACGGATATTTTATTTGCAGTGTAAGATATGAGAAGCATATAGGGCCAGTGTGGGTAGCAGATGCGCACGGACGGGGGTGGACACAGTCACAGATGTCAGTTGGAGAAAGCATTAAGTCGTAGCTTGTTGCATTGAGGATGAAGACATGCTTCTGGAGCACGTTTGTGGAAATGAGTTGCAGTGGGAGAGAGGGAGAGCAAGAGAGAAATGGGGTGGGGGCAGAGATGCAGAGACAGGAAGATATCCCTAGTTGGTGTGGTTATGTAACCTCCAGTCTCATGGTTCCTAATCCAGTTGAAGATAGTGTTACAGAAGCAAGAAGAAGATGGGAGGGCTGCGTTACCCACAAGCCTCTGCTGAGGGACTTTGTGATAGCGGTCTCATAGCCAGACAGCTCTGATAAATGACTGGCAAGAGCTGGAATTCACAAACTGCCCATCAAACTTGTTTCTTCTTTCTCAGAATACTCGTAAAATCCTTGAAGGACACAGGGAAGCTAGGGTCTGTCATATTGCAACTTACATTTATTGATAAGGGAGCCGCTTTACTGCAAGGGAGACGGGAGAACATTTTGAAACAGACCAGATAAATGGTGTACATGCTGCATTTTTTTTAAACGAGCAAAATCCAGTAAATCCGGTGCCATTATTACAGAAGAACAAGCCGTGCTCAGTACAACTTGAGCACAACTCAGCGCCTCGACAGACGTGTGAGCACTCACAAGTTCAGTGGAGGACGCACAATAAATGCGCAGGCTGTTATGACTCACCCAGGTAGACGGATTCATTCATAACTAAAGGCTCATAAACAAGCACACAATTCACAGCCCTACTATGAGGCTTATAATAACCCTCCACCCACCTATCTACGTCTAATTAAAGTTTAATCGTGCCCAGACAGCAATCTTTTAATTTATTAAATTGACTCCAAGTTGGGGACGCTGTATGACCCCCCACACACACACCCACCCTTGATGAAATCATCATCTGCGTCAAAGTGCATGATTATTGTTAATTACGAGTGATTCAGGACGTCGGTGTCAAATGGCAGGTCTCAGCTTGACAAACACGGCTCTCCGTGTATCATTTTAATCATCATTTTTATGGGGTGGAGGAGCAATTTTTTGACCTTTCCATCACAGGGAGAGGGGGTGTTTGTCAGAAGGCAAGGCATATTTGCAGTAACATTTGAAAGGCCATTTTAATTAAAGCCATGGAGTGAATGTAGTCTCTGGCCATATGGAGGAGGTCCGGTTTCTCAGATGTGAAGCATGGGAAATTAGCATGCATTGGTAAGCAGAATGCGGGTGGTGGGCCGGATCACAGGCAATGCTTCTAAGCCTTGGAGAGCCACAGAGTGCTCATAAAGAGGCTAAATTAACATGCAAACCATTGGATGAAAGCACACACAGCCTGTGTTTCTCTCTCTAATTCCCTTTATTTACCAGTTTCATTTACCAAGACAGATTATGTATGTGATACACAGTGTGAGAACTTCTTAAGTGTTTCAAGAGGACTGTAAAGGGGAACATTTCTGTTCTTTATTCACCCTTTTTATGAGAGCTCTCGGGGTGCAATCACAGCTATAAACTAAGTCCTTCGCTTTCATTTCTCATACTTACTCATATTTACTTTTATTATTATTTGTCCAGGTCTTTATCTTCCTTTCCCCGCCTCCCTCCTTCTCTTATTCGCTCTCCTCTCACTTCTTCAAGGTCTCCATTACCCTCTCTCGCCTCTCCAAACTAGTTTCTCGCTGCTTGTTTTGTTGTCTTGTTTTGTCTTGCTAACATCTGAGAGCGGCGATGCGCAGCTCTCTCCCTCGACCCCCTCCTGGGAGATAATTACTGAGGGATATCCTCCTACGTCTCTAGCGCTCCCCCGTTTTTCTTTTCCTCTCCCTGCTTCTTTGCACTTGTCTTGTTAGCGAGGGAAATGCGACAAGCTTTATCTTCTGCGCGTTTGAGATGATTGTGAGAAGTCGCAACACAACTTTGCCTTTCCTCTTTAGTCTTTCGTCTAGGTGTCGGGTACCGAGCCATTTTTTTACTGGTCAGTTTACGATTACTGTTGATCAGTTAAGTGGAGCTGATGTAGCCATGGGTGAGCAGGGTGATAATGCTTGTGTGGAGTGTTTAGTGATGAAGTGCGTGGGGGCTGAGCATCTACAATGAAGAGCTCCCTTCCATTATTTATAACACTTCTCAATACGACCTAGTTTGCTGCACAGCAGTAACCACTGTTCTCTCTCTTTCTGTCTCTCATTCTCTCTCTGCTATCTATCTATCTCTCTACCTGTCTATCTATCTATCTCTCTACCTGTCTATCTATCTATCTATCTATCTATCCATCCCAAACACACACACGACAGCCTCTGAACTGTTCTTGCTCTTTCTTTCAATCGGCTACTAATTTTACTGCTTCTTATTTATGTCACAGGAAAAAAAAATGTGTCGCAGTAAAACCTTCACTGGAGGCCCTGAGGGACCAGTGAGAGAGAGAGTCGGTGTGGAAGGTCAGGAAAAGCTTCAGATTTTGTTTCGGGTGACAAATGATAAAGGGCTTTTTGGGGAGTAGTCTCTCTGACTGTCCCCCCCTACACACACACACACACACACACACACACTCCCGACTCTTGATCTTTTTCTGTCTCTAGAACAAAAATGGTTAGAAGGAGTTGTTGTCAAACACTTGAGGGAAGTCTGTGTGCGTTTTTGGGTGCATTAGGGCTGCAACTAATTCATTTTTTACTTTATTGCTTAATTGTTTAGTCTGTTAACTGTCAGAAAATGTTTAAAATGCCTATTTCCAAAGCTTTCCTAAGCTGACATCTTCAGATTGTAGATTCAGATTAGCTGCTAACAGCCAATGGTTGGTATTTTTGCTTGATACATGACTGATAACTAATCAGTTATCAGATTTGTTGGTGATTAATTTCCTGTCAATCTACTAATTGCTTATTTGATCTGGTTTAGCACTTCATTATAAAGTCGCATGTATGTGTTGACAGTGCTAATGACAGGGAATGGATTGGTGGTGCTCTCTCTGGAGGTAAACAGAGAAAAAAAGAGTAAAGAGGATCAGGAAATGAATAGAATGACGAATAGAGAGAGAAACTGAGTGTTTGGCTAATGAGGGTTTTTCTCCATGACAACCAGAGCATTAGTATGTGTTTGTGATTTGATTTCAGCCATTAGCCATCAGTGTCCTCTCCGGAGGAAGTTACGGAAGGACAGAACAGAACAATGTTTGAAAGTGATTGACTTTCAGGGTGAGACAGAGAAAAAGATAAACAGGGAGGGGAGGAGAGGGATAGAAAAAGTGAGAAAGAGAGTTTTTCAGTTTAAGTAACGTCTAGACAATCCCCGACCTGAATCTCTCACAGAATAATAATGAGCTCCCCGGGAGTTCCATGGCAGGCCTGGGATTCTCACCGAAGCCAAATCTCTCAGATACACCAGTGGCTCAGGCCCATATTTAAATGGAGGTCCCCCCCTCCATATCCTCCACATCTTTATCCGCAAGTCAAAGGACGCCTGCCGGCAGCAGCAGGGCTCCTTAATGCAGAGCCGGAGCGCTGCCTGCCTCCTCAGATGGAGCCGGTATCTGATTTGGATTCAGGATGCGTTCAACCCAATTCTGTTGGCAACCCAGTTTCATATCCATTAGAGCTTGCTCTCTTACTTTGTGTTTCATTTTACAGTTCCTACACCTGCTATCCCCCCACCTCACACCCCACACACACTCACACGGATCACCTCACTCATATCTGTTTGAATGTACGGTATCATCTGGGATTTTTGTTGTTGTTGTTGTTGTTGTGTTTGACATTGTACTCCAGAATTAAGATATCCAGAAATCCAGAGAAACAGATGACACCCACTGTTACAAAATGCTGGCTGACACGAAAATAAATCTCATGGTAGAAGAGCATTACAATGGTCTGGTGGCTTAGTGGTTAAGTAGTATACCGGTACTGTATATCTATCAATTCCAGCCGGGTACCTTTGTTGGCTGTCATACGCCTCCTTCTTTCATGTGTTTCCTGTTTTTGTAAACAAGTAAACAGTTTACATTCAGTGTTCTTACCAAAATTCATACTGTATGTTGCTGAGACCCAATGAAAATGCATTTTCATCCTCATAAAATGTTTGCAAAGACTATTTTAAAACCTGTATGTTTGCATTGGCTATCATAATTCTTGTCCTCCAGCTTTTGTCAGCACTTTGCTATGTTTCTTTGGGCGTTAACACCGCAACTACTCATCAGTGGAATAGCATGAGACCAATAGACATGGTCATTTGTTGAAGTCACTGCTGGTTACCATCAGATTAGTTGATTTGATGTGCGGGTCTAACTAGCAACTGATCATAAGATGTCCTTAAAATTGTTAGCCACTCTTCCCTCACTTGCATCCACTACAAATTTGCATTTCTGCAGTGTGCAGTCAACACATCTGCATATTGCATCACCTGCATGCTCATGTGTGTGCGTTTGTAGAGCAGGAGATGCAGACAAAGTGGGGACCAGCTCATCAAATTATTGCCCCATTATTTCCTTGTTTAAGATCTGTGGCTGTAGAATCCCATCTGTCTTTTTAGAAAACTAGTAGAAGTTATATAAAAGTTGAAGTAAATTGTTTTGTGCTGACGCTGCTAAAACATTTATATTCTGTCCCCAGTTTCATGGTGTTTGTTCACCAGGTCTCAGGTGGACCTCTGTGTTTATTTATCTTTAGCTCCCTACTGAGACCCCTAATGGTGGCGAGTGAGCAGTCTCACGTGCCCAGTTTCACTAACAAGTCCTTCTCCTTTCTCCTTCAGATCACCACAGAATATAAATAGGCGTCCTTTGTAATCAGTTTACTATCACTAAGCGCAGCCCTGAAATGTGGCACAGCTTTTCTTTTAATTTTCCTTGTTTTGCGGCGGTAACAACTTTGGCTGATTATGTATTCCTGGCAAAGGAAGCGACAGGGCAAACCTGTTGGCGTGCATTTTAATGTATGACAGCATGCGTGCCGCATTGAGTTTGAGTGTGCAAGCATCCGTTCGCCAATGTGCACTTCTCCACTTTCCCTTCCCTGTGTGGTTCTGTGGTTCACGCGTGTCCATTAAGGAGATCTCATTAATCACGAGAGACTCCGACCCCATCTCTTCACCTCATATTTTCACTCAGTCATCCACAAACAAGGTACTCTGTCAAAGACTTCAAAGTCACTTACATTCCACCCCTATCGTTCCCAAGCCGCAGCCAGGGTGCTCCAAGCCTTTTCATAGACAGTAACAGAGTGTCGTCCTTGTGGGCAAATTTGGAGGGGATTCTACAGTGTGTCAGCAAAGCAAAGTGGCTGATTGTGAAGGGTAGCATAGTAGAGCGCACTTACGTGTTTGTGTGGGTGTGTATGTGTGTGTGCTCGGCCTGATTTGGGCTCCAAACAGATGAAGAAGGGACAAAGCCTGCTGGTGTGTAATGTATCACTGTCTGCCCCCTACCCACTCAAACACATATGTTCACTCACAAACGCACACGCAGCCAGACAGCCACGGCGTGACCCCCAGTGCCCCAGCAGAGAGAGAGATGTCTGCTGTTTGACAGTGTGTCAGCAGGCCCAGATAAACTCGGCCGCCAGCTCTCCACAGAGCTTGTCCTCCCTCCTGCTGACCAGCGAGACGTTTTCACACTGCCGACCATGTGACCTCACCTTCCCCGAGTCCTTTACACAGCCTGCTATGCACTTCTGTGTCTCAAAATGGGCGGTCACAAACACTGTGACTCATTCTGCTGAACTGTGCTGTGCCATGCCAGCACAGATACACACACATACATAATTTAGTTGGGATTGGGACTTTAAAGCTGCACTAATCAATATTTTTACATGAACAATGGATCAGTGGATCAATTACTATGTGTAATGTGAAAGGTGTTGCTTGTAGTGACAAGCCCAAAGCTAATTATCACCAACAAGCTTTACTGAGCTTTTCAGCATATTTCAACTCATTGTTTTGATTTTAAGAACCACAACTGTACTGTTCTGCTTTGATTCACTCTCACAGCTCTCATCAACCCTGGTCCAGTCGCAGCAGGCTGCTGTTTTTCAGCGAAAAAGCTCTGATAAACCCACTGTACACTACCTAGTCAGCAGTAAACGACAGGCAGACAAAGTTAGCGACTAGCTGGTGAACATAGAGCCAGATAATTTTCTCAGGAGTTGGTGGAGAGCGAAAACAGAGCTAAAAGGAAAGTTAATACTGGACTGTCAGGTGGCCGGAGACACAACTCCAAATTAACGCTAATGTTGCTCCATCTCTGCTGGATGTGTAAGTAAGCTGTTTGTAAGAGTTTCGCCATGACAACTGTGTAAGATGGTAATATGTGAATGTTTTTTTCACAGCTTGTAGTGCTGCCCCCAAGTGGCCAAAAAAATCAATACATTTAACATGTCATGACTTATTTACTGCATAATGCAGGTCCTGCAAACAGGTTTTATGAGTAATTTTTTCTTACGGCTAGTGCTATCTACCCATGCAGATAGATGAGATTCAATTTGCCCAGGTTTTGAGATATCCTTCTCTAAGATTTCTGCCTCCATGCCAATACAATGGAGGTGGATGGAATTTCGTTAATTGTGCTTAAAGCATTGCAAAAGTCAAGTCAGTGTCACCCTTACTGTGGATAATCCATAGACCTCATTATGAACAGTTTTAATAGGTACTATTTCCTCAGAATAAAGAAGTAGCTGAAAACTATCCACGGCAACCTTTTTCTGGGAAGACACTGTTGTGGAAAATTCAAATGTGATTTTTCATTGCTTTGAGCATCATTAACAAAATTCCTTTCACCTTCGTTGTATTAGAGTGCAAGCAGAAAGCTCAGAGACTGATGTCTCAAAACCTGTAAACTATCTGCATAGCTAGACAGTGCAACAGGTAACTGAGAAAATACACTTTTTTTTGTTATTTCAGTGACCCAACCCTTTAACATTTTTACATTTAACAGTTTTTCTCAGCCTCTCGTTCATTCTTTATCTTTCACTCTTTTAAAGTCTCTCTCTCTCTCTCTCTCTCTCTCTCTCTCTCACACTCACTCACTCACACACACACACACAAACAGTCACCTCCAGCGGGAAGCAGAATTGGGCTGTCAGTCAAATGGACAACCTTAAAAGGGCACAAAACCCTGCAGGAGATATTAATGAATGAAATATACACCCAAACACACACACACACACACACACACACAGTACAAAGCCTGCCTAAACTGAGACGGCACAACATCCACCAAGCCAGCTGTTCCACATCACCTGCATCTATTTTTGACACACACGACTTCCCCGCCCTTCAAACTGACTGGCGTTAGTTTTTAATTTAGCCTCTTGCGGTCTGGAAGCATTCAGACGAGGAGGAGAGCAGAGATGAGGGGTAAGGGTGATGAGGTTTGGCACCCACCTTGTCAGCGCACGTTAATCAGCTCACCTGCTTTATTAAGTATAGATTTTGTTTGAAAAAGTAAAGACACACATTGTCCCGCCCATTTAAAGGTCAGTGTGGCCATTATCTTCGTTAAAATGAACAAATTACCCAAATTACTGCATGCTAATGTTTTTTGTTATGGGTAAGACAAGTCAAGAGCATTGTTTTGTCTCTTGGACGGTCGTGGCAATAATCTGGCACCACACTCGGTCCCAACAGTGTATCCAATATCTGGTTCTTTCCATTTTTCCTGTCATTCCTCTCCACCTCCAGTCCCCTTGACTTTCTCCTTGACTTGCTGCTTTGATAATGAAGCAGAGAGATAAAAATCTTCCATTGTTCACCATTATTCTAATAAGGCTATCATTCTCATTACTTGGATTCCAAGGATATGTGTGTGTGTGTGTGTTTGTGTGTGTGTGTGTGAGT
>NTHP01000010.1:725521-797563 GCA_003416845.1 Oplegnathus fasciatus | reverse complement strand
GGGGGGGGAGGAGCTGCTTGGGAGTGATTAGAAATGTTTGAATGAAATGAGTTCTGATGGTTTAAGAGACTGAATTCAAACCTTCAAGCTTCTGCTGCGGCACCTTGTGAGACAGTCCACCGTCCCGAGGCAATAAAAACAGATCACTTTACCTTCTCTCTGCCTTTCCTGCTCTGTGATTTGCTGCTTTTGGCTTCTCCTGTCTGCAGATGAGCACTGCAAGGAGTACTGCAAGCAAACACACTCACTTAAGAGACATAAGACACATAAAGTTCATGCACAGTGCACACATGCACCCACACACGATGTAATCCCACTCACCCAGCCGCCCGCCCACAAACCCACTCATACGCTTTTCTGTTCGTTACTCTCACACACTCCATCACTTTATTGAAGAAGCTCCGCAGTATGAGCATGTTAATGTGCTGGCAGTGGTTCCTGTTACAGAGTGAAGCTGTTCTGTTGAATCCCAATAGCCCAGGGACAGAAAGGATACTAAGCCAAGCTTTGACTGCAGTTATGCTCCAACACTGCTACTTTAATAATTTTCTCTCTCATCCCCTTGCTCATCCTCTTTGCACCTCTCTTCCTCTTCTTTCTCACTTTCCTAATCTCTATTCCCTCTCCACCTCTCTATCCAATTTGATACATTTCTCCTCAATCTAGCCTTCTTTTTCCTGCACCCTACATCTACTTTACTTCAGTTTTCCTCTCTTAATGTTCCACCTAGTCTTCTTTACTTGTTTGAGGATAATGAGTTCATGTAATTCTCACCAAATTTACCTTGCAGTTCTACATGCGTGCAAAATACATACATAGTGGAGATCGATGCATCTTTTAACAGAAAGGCCTCTAGGATATAGATTGTTGCTGAGCTACCTAAATGTATGCCCATCAGTGCAATAATATGTGCATATATTTAATGCACGAGCAGGCATGTATCAGGAAATATGCAAAAGCAATATATGAATCATGCAGATGTATGCACAAGTTCCACGCACACGGGACATTTTGTCTCATTGCAGATTGCATGCCAAATCTACAGAACACTTATATAGGGAGAATATACTCTTCAATGATTGGAATGACGATTGAAGGAACATCAAACACAAGATGAATGGATGTCTGTAAAGCTGTTGGTTTATTGCTTTGCTAGTCTACCATGAAGATCACTTGGAAACATCAAACACGCTGCAGACATTTATTACATTTAAAGTCTATCTGGATTTAACAAAGAGAAGAACAGCCTCCTCTGCTGGAGTGAAAATAATGTGGCAAAGAGGGCCCATATAGACAGAAATCCTTTGATGTGTTTGATGAATGAACGAATGTGAGTGATAGCGATTGATTTGAAATATAACAGATGCACAATCAAATACAGCATTTCAACAGGCCAGTGGAGCACAGTTGGATCGTCAAGGAAGCCCGCAGAGTTTTTTCAGCTCTCTGCAGTGCTCTACATCTCTTTCACAAGCAGGATAAGTGGGGTTTCGCAGCTGCTTTTCCACTGTAACTGCTCATTTACCGATCATTAAATATTCAGTGCCCACTTCATTGTGTACACCTCCTCCAGACTGTCAGGTGTACTGTAAATAATGCAGACATGCAGGATCAAGAGGGTCAACTATTGTTCAACTTAACTGCAAGAAGGGGAAGTGGCTGAAGTGCTTTTAAACAGACATGAACGTCGGTACAGTTCGGTACAGATTCACCGCACAAAACTGTGTAAAGTTTTCTGAGAATGGTGAAATAAAACATCAAGACTTTCTTCAAAGGGAGACTTTGTAACTTTTGATGGCCAGTGCTGTGGCCTCAGGTGACATTTATGGGATAACAGTAGCACAAGTAGAGTCATAAAGTTACACAGCCATACCATGCTAACGGTTAATATTAGCTAACATTAACCACTATAAGCTACTGGTCATACCAGACCAAGTGAGGCTGTAGCAGCAAAAGCCTCGAGAGTATTGAAATGAGCAAGTTTGTGTTTTATTGCCTATGAATTTAACTTTTTATTTGTAAGTGTAAGGAAGTGTTAAATCTTGTTTTAAATGTTACCTAGTCTCGCTTTAAGATAACCAATTGATGGCAGGATGCTAACAAGCCAGATCTGTGCAGAAGCTGTCTTGCTAATTGTTTTGGTGAAGTAAGGCCTCAAAGAATGTAAGCTTTAGTGGCTGTATATCTAATCAAATGAAAGCTGTGTATGTAATCATTATATACATTCATACATAGTAGCAATGTTCCACTATTTTCACATTCACAGGCTGTTTAATTTGAAGGCTGAAGCTAATTAAAGCTGCCACAACTCTGAAAATCACAAAATAATTTAATATCCTATCAGCACAGAACAGTTATGTGAGCATGAACAGCATACTTATTTTTAATTTTTTTTATCTTAAGACAAAATGCTATTGAAAATGACTGTGTGGGACCTTAAAGCAGCAATAAATGAAAAAGTATGTCAAGAGAAAACTACATCTTAGCTATAAAAAGAGACTTGAAATATCCATTTCATGATTTGACAGCCTGGCACTTTGGTGAGAACAAAGTCAGCAGGCAGTCCAGGATTTCCAGAAGAAGACTCTGCAGCCGACTCTGCGAGTCTGAGTTGTCTTGCCGCTATCGAGTCCACGTCGGTTCTTCTGCTGTTTCTCTGTGTCTGCGGGTCCTTGCAGGATTATTCCATTTTCGGATTTGGAGAGTTTATAAAGCAAGTCTACTAAGTTCTGTTTCTTTGTTGATTCCTGTGGAGGAAAATATTGACATAATGTCAACATTAAAGAATTCTAAACACTTACAGACTCTTAAATGTCATTAAATATGAAATTTTACTTCTGTGTAATTCAGGGAAATGGGAATTTCTACCAAACTGTAAATCAGTTTATCGTATATCACAGAACTTTCACATTTGTTGCTCACAGCCAGAAAGAGAAATGCAGAGTTGTGTTAGTACTCTAATCTCGAATCTGCAATTTCATGGAGGTGCGACTCTGAGCATAATCAAATGACAGATATCGGGCAGGTAGCTCTGACAGCATCCAGAATGACTCAATGAGAATAAAATTACGCTTTTAACAGATCACATCGACAAAATGTGTGTGCACAAGCAGAGACAAACAAAGATATGGGGCCTGGTTTCAATACAAGACATACACAAATTCTTCAATAGAGGACAGAAATAGCAGAAGAGAAGCATATCAAGTAAAATAAAGACATCTTACCTGTTTGTCCTGTAATTTGTCGAGCCATGACAAAGAGTTTTGCTGAAGTTGGAGGTCTTTGAATCCCTG
This sequence comes from Oplegnathus fasciatus, assembly GCA_003416845.1. Taxonomy (NCBI): domain Eukaryota; kingdom Metazoa; phylum Chordata; class Actinopteri; order Centrarchiformes; family Oplegnathidae; genus Oplegnathus; species Oplegnathus fasciatus. The sequence continues at coordinate 794,270 of NTHP01000010.1, read as the reverse complement.
CTCTGTCTCTGTATTTTCCGCAACACATGATGCAAAACACAAAAGCGCCAAAATGCACAAGATATGGGCCATCCTTACTTGGGAAATCTTGGGTTGTGTGCTTCTTGTTGAGAGAATTCGTCCTTGCAAGATGCCACAACATCCACTGCTTATGTGCACCTTAACTGTACAGCACAGTGGCACGTGTTTTTAAAGTGGTACCTAGACCCAAAAAGGGAGGAGGAGTGTGCAGGTTATTAGCGCAAAGGCCATCCTAAATTTTGTGTTTGCCCCCATCAATGCACTGAAGTGTGTACTATGTAATTTATAGCAGCCATTAGGAGTGAGACAAAAGGTCTAAATAAGGACATTTTCACCATCCTGGTCCTTCCTGGTGTCGTCATTTGCATAAACACTCTGTAATTTGGTTGTATAAATGAAGGTCATCCTGATGCTGTCATTGGCGTAACTTGTAAATGTGGAAAATCCCCGCTGCCTTCTTGTTTAAAAGCAAATCCCTGTAAGCGAAGTGCGATGTGCACTCATGTAAAATAAAACATTAATGACGCTGACATGGGGGAAACAATGATTTCATTAACCCTGCTGCGCCATAAAGTTGAATCAATGGGCAGCGCAGAGACACTGGGATATCTAGGGGCCATAAAGGTCAACTTATCATTTGTTACACCCTCGTGGGTTTGTTCTGGGCATCTCCTTAATGAAATTTCTGCTCTGTTTAACTTAACAGTTCTTCTGCATCTGAATTAAGGCATATTTGTCACAGGCTATAATGATGTTGTAATGGTACATGCTGCAAATGTAAATTGTAAATTCTGTTTGAAGGAAAATGGGAGAACAAATGGACATATGCTCCATTTCTCCTTCCGTTACCACCAGCAAGTGTTAATAAGCAAAGAGTATCTCAAATGATCAAATGCACAAGCCAAAAACAACAAAAATGATCAACTTGAGTGTTTTACAACAAAAACACTTTATGGTTCAGTGAATGTTGAAATAAATTAAAAAAAACTCTTTCCGAGTGGGTGCGAACAAGCAAGTACAAAAAGATCACTCATAGAAAAGTATTATCTTTATTCTGTGCCATGATAATTGTATACAAGTAATCTTGTTTATCCTTTGTATCGATTAGCATCAGGTAAAGCCTCTCTATGAAAGTGCTGCTTAATTAGTGTGAATCAACAGCATTCAAACTATTGTTCTTTTAATCTTATTTTTTCTGACTTCTTATTCTTCTTCTTCCATACAATTTTAGGTTGACTACTACTTCTGTGTGCTTTCACCTACAAATGTTAAGACATTTAATTTAATTCCTTTTCATACTTACTGATGAATATTTTATTTCACATTCACTGACCAAACACAAATCAGTCACACAGTAATGTAATCTAATTAAAGTAATGTAATCTAATTAAATGTAATGTATGGCTTTAATGTAATGTGATCTAATTTAATGTAACGTAATCTTATTTAATGTAATAGATATAATGTAACAATTTAATCTAATTCAATTAAATTACATTCTTATAATTGCTAATAATGGAACCTAAATATATATTTTTTTTAAAAATTCACAGTCTGGCACTATTCACCCTTCAACACATGAAGCTTACCTGTAAAAATATGAACAGATGTCTCTCTAGTCCATGTAAGGCATGTGTGTGGAGAAAACTAAAAGGACGTGTCCTTCTCAAATGGGAGACAACCTTGAAGTGCATCAACCTTTCAACAAATCGCCATTCTAACCCAATTAGAGAGGTGTAGAAGCCTAATATAGCTGCCTAAACAATTAGTAAGTGCACTGTCGGGAGCAGAATAATCCTGTTAAGAAGGCTACCAAGAGCACTTTACAGCAAGAGTGTTTTTATCCATGCTGACAACTGTCTGTGCCAGGCCATGTAAGACTTATTTAATTCAAGGTGGCATTCAAGGAGTGGCTGCTTGTCATATGAGGCCTTTCAGATGTGTTGGAACTAGAGCCTTAATGAGTTGAGGTTTTTGCTCCAAAAATGTCAAAAATGAATTAGATGATCAGCGTGATACTTCATCACACATTTTTAATTCACACAAGAGGGTCCAGCTCTTCTTCAGCTGCTACTTGTGTTAGCTGGTTTTATTACATAAGCATATGAGGCTGTCTGTTATTTCTGACTCTGAGCGATCGATATCTTGGAATGTCTGCATGCCAAAAAGCAGTAATATTTTCAACAGTGTTGTTTAAGGGCATTATTGTCTTTTTGCATCTGGTTATATGGGGAGCTTACATCTATTAATCACAGTGACAGATTTGGATGAGTGAGCTTGAATGACTGTTCCTTAGGGGCGTATTGCTCTACTGATACCTTCTGAGTGAATAGTGCAGACAGATAAGATGCTGAAATGAAAAAAAAAAGGAATGATGCTATTGATGGGAAATTATACATTTATCCAGCTTTTGATAATAGCTTCTTTAAAACATCACATGTGGAATCAGTTGGCAGATTAATATACCATAAAAATAACCATTATTTCTCTTTATTTATGTTTTATTTTAATATCTTTTCCTCCAAATGACAAACCAAAAAGGGGGAGATGGAATGTAAAACAAATCATTTCACAATATATAAGATCTTAATGTGCATTTTTTTGTCCCGAAGCCACAGAGACAGCAGCAGTTTGATTGCAGCGTTGCTTCCCGACAGTTCATTTAGAAATGGATTGGAAAAAGTTGCAGGCAGTATGAGTCATAAAATGTAATATTTTCCATGCACCATTTAACATGCTGAAATTCAAAGAAATGCTTTTAGAGTGAGAGCACAAACGACAAATTACATTTGCGTGTGAAAAAACAGCAACGTGACAATTCAAGGAGGAAGACTGTTACATTTACAACATGCTGCCTCTCCAGATGTCAGAGGAACATGTGTGTCATTTGTCGTGACCTCATGCTTTTTGCGTCTTTCATTGACTGGACTGCACCAGTCTTCTCGGGTCACTTGGAATAAAGTAGCAAACACGTGGCAATGACATCAGCACTGTGTAGATGGGTTAATTATTTCTCAGTAGTCTGGCTATCGTCTGCACAAATCAGGACATTCTGTGCATGTTTTTAATACAAGACACCTTCAGTCACATAGAAATGGCAACACAGGCAGAGTGGGTGATCAATGAAGGTATACATGGTCACAATCTAGGTTTGTCTAGGTCACAGATGGCTTGTTTTCAATACATCACTGGTTATTTGTAATATTGACACTAGTAACATTAAAGAAAAAAAGAAAAAAAAGAAGAAGAATGTAGGATGAAACATTTAAAGTTTAAAAAAACACTCAAGTTAACAAGTTAAGACTGTGTGTAAAAACTACACACAGTGCTGCTGTTGCTACTAGTATTACTACAGCTACACCTAGTACTTTTGTCACTGCTGTTACTAGCTGTTACTGAGGCTTAAGTCTATCACTGGAATAATGACACACTGGTGGCTCACTACAGCCTCTGTAAGATATAATGGCTCACTAAATGTTTCATTAATTTCAACGTACATTACCATCAGAGCTTATATAACAACTGCCATGTGAAGTGTGTTTTATTCCGAGCTGAGATTCATAAACACGGACTTGTAACATGAAAGCATCAGTTTAACAAACAGATATGCACACTACACACTACCAAGACTGTTTTGTCTCACATTTCTCACATTTTCATGCTTCAAATGACATTGAAAAAGGACACACTTTAAAAGGTTTAATTCTCTTCAGTTCCTAACTGTCCCCACGTCTGTCAGCTTTGTCAGGTTGCCATGACTTCCTACAGACTCGACAACGGCTGATGACACTTTGTAGAGAAGGCCCCTTTACTGTCTGAGGAGCAGGTTTACTATAGGAGACAACAAAACACACACATTTGGATTACAGCTGGACAGCTTTACCAAATCACAAAAAACATGTCCTTTCTGAGAAAGGATATGAATTTCATTCTTAGGAGGGTGGAAAAGCCTCTGAAACAGCATTGTGATTATCATAGGAAAGCCAAGAAAAACCAATGCTAAAGAAAGTCCTCTATAATTAGCAGCTGTTTACTGTCCTGTGAATGGTGTGATTTAAACTGCATGCATAAACATCCATGACTGTTTACACAGCAGGAAACAGTTTACCTGAACATGTTTTTGGGGTCCAAGGAGGCCAGCCAGTAGCTATAGGAATCAGGGTAGTAGCTACATGTTCCCTTGCCGTGACACTCGATGAAGGGCACTTGGCGGAAACTTTCCAAACATGAGCCAGGAGAAACCAGGGGCTGGGAGGAGCCCTCTGCTCCAGCACCCATTTGCTAAAATAGATGAAAGTCAAAGGAAGAACATTACAAGGAAAATAGTATATGTGAAGATCCAGAGATTCAGGAGAACTAATTGATTTCTTTACCATGACAAATGAGTATCCAGTCCACAGGGACTCCCAGCCTCCAGGACATTCAGGTATCAGAGTTGTCTGGCTGTGGACGGCTATGACATTGGAGGTGGTTTCACACACTGAGCACCTAAACCGCACATGCACACAGACACCCATATTACTTCTGTCCCAAGTCATGGTAAATAGTAAGAAAACATTTTCAGTTAATGAAAATCAAACTGAATAGAACCAAATTTCAATTTCAATTAACATAATAGTTACTGTGTTTTGTATTTGCTTAGGAAATATACATTAATATATATGAGCCTGAGCACTTGTATGTATGAACTCCACCTGCTGATGTAGGAGGCCAGCTTGTCCCCTGTGATGGGAACCATGCTGGTAGGCATAGGCGTGTCAGTGGACAACCAGTAGGAGTAGTCGTTACGAGAAGCATAGCGGCAGTTGGTTTCTGTGTCACAGAACAGGAAGGGCATGGTGGAGAAACGAGGGAGACAGCTTCCCATGGTGCCTGAGAGACAGTGTGATGTGTTAGAGCACTGTCATAAAATGACTCAAGCAAAGACTCAGGTTTTTAAGATGCAAAATCTGCGCAGTATTTCTGTTCATGAAGGTTTCCATGCTCTTACCAAGGTCCTGACCATGGGCTCTCTTATTTCCGTTGATGAAGAGGAAGGAGTAACCAGAGTAGATGAGGCTGGTGTCAAGAGGGCAGTCTGGGACACGGATGCTCTGACTGTGTCTAGCTATCAGGAAAGTGTCAACAAAACCTGCACCACTTCTGCCTGGCAACCCTGGAAGACCCTTGCGGCCTGGGTCTCCAAGTCTGCCTTCTGGACCTGCAAAGGTAAAACATCATTAATGAAGAAAAAAATCTGTACAGTTTTGTTTGAGGATCTTTTGGGGATGAGACTACAGTCTTTTCACTGCTAACTCTCACTGTTGGACTAAGGAGTGTGTTTTTAATACGCAATTCAAATGCCAGCAAGGGACTTCACCGGGAGGGCATAACACAAGTTTCACATTTTCCCACTAAATCCCTCACTGGCTTCCCACTCACATACACAAGTGCATTTGTGCTGGTACCCACATGTGCACACACACACAAACACCTTTTAAGCCACACACATGCACACACCTGGCAGCCCTGCTCTTCCTTTGTCTCCTTTGCGGCCAGTAAATCCTGGCTGGCCGACCGGACTGGAACCGCGCTTTCCTTTGATGCCTGTTTGGCCTGTTTGGGACAGAAAGATTTGGTGTCACATAATGCAAAGAAAACCAGCTCGGTGGAAGTAGCAGAATTTACAAATACTGTACATCACACAAGTTATTCATTTTCATAATATGGTTTTACCAAGCAAGAGATAAATAATCCATTTAGCAAACAGACATCACAATACACATCTATGACACTGAGGTTCAATTTATTTGTTAATTGCATGGAAAAAAGTGAAAAAAATAGGTGCAGTATCCTTGGCTTTGAATGGTATGAGTAACTGGAACTAAAAGGTATTAGTGCATCAGAAATTTGGACCTGGGCGGCCTGGTGGTCCTGATGGTCCAGTGCTCCCTGGGGCTCCTCGATTGCCAGTGGGACCAGGTAAGCCAGTAGGTCCTGGTCCATATAGCATCCTGCCAAATCCTGGTTCACCTTTTAAGCCTGTAGGGATAGAGCAGGAATTTGAAAGCTATTTCCTAAAATATATAATATCTGTGATAAATAATACCTGTGGTCCATGTCCAGAATGTGTAAATGTCAGTAGTGTGCTGTGCAGGTTATCTGACAGTGATGGGTGAAATATGGTATTTCTGCTGTTACTCATAACTGATTGACTGGTGAGATGTAGAAGTGGATTAAGTTTGGAAGATATTAACAGGGCTCATTGTTATTCCTGGTTATTGTGAACAATAGTAAGACAGACTTTTGCCGCACCAGGTCGTCCAGGAAAACCTTTCTTCCCAGGCGGACCCTGCGGGCCTGGGAGGCATCCAGGGTCTCCCTTGTCACCTAAAACACACAGGTCATAAATAGATTACAAGGAGATTAGCTTATCTTCACGCCCTATTGAATGAATTCCATTTTATCGAGTATCACAGAAGAAAAGTGGAGAAAAAGAAAAGAAGAAAATGAATCCTCATAGGTCTTATTTTTCTCCGCCCACTTTATTCTCGGTCCCATTTGTATTTCATCCCAGTTGTGGGAACACAAATCAATCGTGGGCTATTACTTTTCTGTGGGGACAGATCTGCCTTTGTCTGGGGTAGAATTCAAAGAGAAAACCTAATCTACAGGCTAAAATTGAAATGATAGATTACCAGGGGATCCTTGGTTTCCAGGTGGACCAGAATCACCTCTTGGTCCCGGGCCTCCAGGACTGCCTCTTACACCCTGGGGAGGCAAATGAAACAATGAAAGGTCAAAGATTAGACCTTATTGCAGTGAGATCTTGAAGACTCAGCATTAGAGGTTCTGTTGTGATGTAACTTCAGATAATGCTTAAAAGTAATCTCTTTTGGTTAATCTACTGGAGGAAAAGCCACACTGTCATTTTTAGTGTGTATTTAGTGCATTTTTAACAGCACACATATCATACACTTTTAAAAAAACCTCAGCTTGAAAAGAAAATCACACCTCCGTTCTTAAACACAAATATGAATGCAGAACGTCGGACTTGAATCTTTTCTTCACTCTCCTTTGTAAAGACTTTTTTGTCAGGCATTTGTTAAGTATTCCTCAAACAATACTCGCTGGGGTCACGTACAGGTGGTCCTTCAGGGCCTGGATCTCCTGGGGGTCCCTTAGAGCCTGGGCTTCCTGTAAGACCTGGGTCCCCGATGTTTCCTTTTAACCCAGGCGCTGTGGGACCTGGAGGGCCAGGTAAGCCACGATTGCCTACACATATAGTGGGGAGGACAGAAAGTACATACGTGGTAACTGAGAACCAAGCAAAGAAAATAAGGAACCAGTATGTCAGGTTACATCCCACTGCTCATACACCTAAGAACTGTTGTATCGTGCATAATGGGCTAATGAGCCTGGAGACTGTCGTCTGATTTAGAGTCACTTTTAGAAAAGGGTATGTGAGACCCTTAAGTCCTCCAGCAGTACATCCTCACCTAGGCCACCAGGATTGCCAGGATGGCCACGGTCTCCTTTTGACCCCGGATAACAAGCCCCTTCTCTTCCTGGTTGTCCTCTCGGACCAGAGATCCCAGGTGGACCTGAAATTCCTCTGTCTCCTATCAGTCCAGGACTCGTAACAGACAAGCCAGGGGGACCAGGGCTCCCAACGGGACCTACAGTACAGAAACACATAGACGTGTACTGATGTCAACATGTCAATAGTGAAGAATGTAGGTTTTTTGGTGGTTGGGGGTGTTTTTACACTTGGCCAAAATAAAGAAATACTTCAGTTTTCATTCATTAGTATGTAATGTCTGTAGTATTAGTCTGAACATTGGATCTCTACGTCATTGTCTTCTTTATTCACACCATTTTTGTAAAGATTTAAGATATTAGATCAGAATTTTATTATTGTTAATTTGGTCGCACCGCAATGATGTGCACAATGTATGAGTTATACATGGGTAGGTGGCATTTCACCTTCACATTTTAGAAGGTTTATGGAGGTTTATTGATATGACACATTAACAAATGAAGAACCTCTTTAATACTGATAATAATAATACTAATAATACTGAGACAACATAATAAGACACAACATCATGTGATATGTTGAACCAATCTCATTATCCAACTACTAGCATGTAGAGTGTATTGCTTTAATTTCTGGTGAGAACAACAGGAGAGCACAGTAGGGTCTGGTTGAGTGCAAAATCCAGACCATTATTCTGAAATTTATCCAAGACTGCTTTTTATACTGTTCCCAAGTGCGAAAATGTCTTTCACCAAATGTACATAACTTTCTAAGGCAAGGCAGACGTGTTTTGGGCCAAGAGAACTGTAAAAATGGACCAAGTGTGAAAATATAAATGTCTTTTTAAAACAGAAGAGACTGACAAAAGTGGGATGTTTATAAAAGTCTTGAAAAGAATGATGTCTTTTACCTGAGACTCACCTGGTTGACCTATGTCACCACGCCTGCCAGGCTTCCCTTCTATTAAGACTGCAGAGGAGAGATGGGAGAACAGATAAGTTCTGGCTGCAGCCATGGCTTTGAGCATACCGTTAGATATGAAAGAGACAATTGTTCAACAGGCCAGTGGTTCGGACAGAAGGAAAATACATACTAAGAATACTTAAAGGTTTGTAATATACAGGATGTGCATGAGCTCATAGAGCCATACAGAACTTTTCATTCAGGATCCCTCTTACTAGTCTCTCCTTTTTGCCCTGGTGGTCCAGGGATCCCATCCTGGCCCTGGTTGCCTTTAGGACCTGGATAACCACCGACACCCAGCGGACCTGGGTTACCTGAGGCAAACAGATATGAAAAAAGCAAGGCTGAGGTTAAACTTAAAATAAAGTACAAATAAAACAACAAATATAGCAGTGGAAAGTACAATACTTGACCAATTCGAGTCTTCTCTACAGTAAAGGTTACACAGTGGGTTGCCCGTTAAAATATGTTGTTCATTGATTTTGTGAAATTCAAGGTATCCTTATGTGGTACAGAATACAAAAAACAAGTATTTCAAAGGACTCTGCCTGGCGGTCCATTAAGTCCTGGGTGTCCTTTGCGTCCTGCAGGCCCATCTGAACCTTTCGGCCCTTGATACCCTGGTGAACCTGGAATAGCAAGGTGGGGACAGGAGTGGGGTGGAGATGTTAACAGAGTGCGAGCAAAACATACAACAATCATGAACTGCCTTATTTTCGTGACCAGTGGTAGTGACCATTTTGTCCAACAGGTCCTGGGTTTCCTTTGGCTCCACAGCCTCCTGATAGACCTACAGGTCCAGAAACACCAGGTTCACCTTTCTGACCCTTCATCACACTAGCATTCGACCCTGGTTCACCCTGAGGCCAGGAAGAAGAATAATGAGAGAGAGAGAGAAATCATCATTATTTATAATTTACACACATACTGTATATTTATGTATATACTGTATATTTTTTGGACTCATTCACATTTTAGTATTTTATGAGGTTGGACTGCTCTGCTGCATCAGTTACAAAGACTCATCAAAGACAGCCATCAGTACCTTTTGTCCTACTGGTCCCGGCAGTCCATATCCATGGTAGTTTGGCTCTCCATTAACTCCTTTGTAACCACTTGGACCCGGTACACCATCTGCACCTGGCCCTCCAGGGATTCCTTGATCTCCTTTTATTCCCTTTGGTCCTGTGTATAATACAATTATTTTATGTAAGATACATTAAACGGGACCTTACAGCTGCACAACTCTTGTTTGTGTACTTTAATTTGTGAGTTAGAGGTGTGAGTTTGTGTGAAAGTGTGTGTGGCCTTAAACCAAAGTTTAGGGCTTACCCGGAGGCCCTCTGACTCCTGGGTCTCCTGTGGCTCCAGCAGGTCCTGGACTTCCTTTTGAGAGCGCTAGTCCATCAATACCCGGATCACCTGGGAGACCTGGACACAGATAAGCACACAACACAGACATACAGTTTTAAAAAAGTGTTAATATAGCCAGATTGATTTGATTTTAAAATCCTAACAAATTTGCTACAAATGTGAAACAAATTTCAAACCTCTTTGTCCAGGGCCCCCTGGTGCTCCTGCTATCCCTCTCAGGCCTTTCAGTCCAATACTTCCAATATCTCCACAGCGACCAGATAAACCAGGTTGACCTGACACAGGACAGGTAAAGTTAAAATATTATCACCATCTCAAAAGCTACACTATACAGTATAACAGTAAGACTTGCTGTAAGTAAGGCTGAATGTACGACTTCACGTGCACTCTGGCAATAGATAATGTCCTGTACTACCAAAACGGAGTTAAAAAAAAGATATTCAACCTCAATTTCTTTTAACCTCACAAATAAAACAAAAAAGGTCCCTTCAAATATTTCAGTTATATTTTGTGAAACAACTCCATCTTACAGTAAGTGGATGTAGAAGAATATTTTTACCAAAAGAGTTTACTGTGAAGCTTACCCGGTTCGCCAGGGGCCCCTTGGGGCCCAGTCATTTTTATTGGATGTGGTAATGAAGGGCCTGGAGGACCTTGGACACCTGGGTCCCCAATAACACCTGGTAGACCCCGGGAACCTCTGGCTCCATCTGGGCCGGGGGCACCTGTAAACAGTAATGGGGGAACACTAACACAGTTATATCTGTGAACCACATACAGTCTACAGCTACAATGATCACCAACAGGAAGTGTCAGAAACCTCGAAATTGTTTAAAATCTGAAAAAGACTGTAGCAGATATATGGGGATTTCCTTGTCTGCGAAGTTGTTTGTATTTGGGTTTTACCTATTTGGCCTGGTGGTCCTGCAATTCCAGGCAATCCTTCTGGTCCATATCCTGATATCCCATCTGGTCCAGGGTCTCCTCTAAGTCCTGAGGAAATCCAAGTGGAATACTTAAAGACAAGCTCTAAATACAAGTATAAATATATTCCATAATTACACAGTCTGTACATTCACACACTGGCATTACATAATTTCTTCTTCTTCTATCATGTAGGCTACTTAAGAATTTAAAATCATCTACTGGACTACTGGGGTAGAAAAACAATGCCATACCTGGTTGACCAGGCAGGCCGCTTTGTCCCTTGATCCCTTTTTGTCCAGGAAGCCCTCGTGAACCTGTCACTGATGGCCCAGGGGTGCCAGGTTCACCACGGGGGCCAGGATGACCAAACCCTGGCCAACCTGCATTCCCCTTCTCACCAGGGGAGCCATTAGGTCCTGGGACAGGGGAGACAGAGAGACAGAACAAAATGGAGGTGGGGAGCTTGGGAGACCAAGGAGGGAAAAAACATTAATTCCTTATATGAAGAAACTGTACATTTGTTGGACAGTGTTGTATTATGGGAGAGATAATAGTCGACATTTCATCCTCTTTCATCTTTCACCCTCTGCATTCATTGTCCTTCTGGAGTTGACAATAAAGTACATCACATGACTTCAATGTACACTGACCTGGATGTCCTTGATAACCATCTGGTCCTGGTGGTCCCCTTTGCCCAGGTAAACCACCTGTACATGAATCCTTAGTACCAGGTAGTCCTGGAGGGCCTACAGCACCTTTACTTCCTGTATGTAGCATAGAGTAAAGCAGTAAATAGATGAACATGTGTTTGCATGAATATGTATACAGTTTTATATTTGATTTATGAGTGCTGTACCTTTTTCTCCTAGAAAACCAGGTTTGCCAATTAGTCCTGGGTTCCCAGGTAAGCCTGGGATCCCAGGATCTCCTACAGGCCCCTGAGCTCCGTCTTCTCCTGTAGGTCCTGGGGGGCCTGGGGGGCCAGCGTATCCAGGGCCACCATCACCCTGATAATCACAAATATACAGCTATTATTTATTTCTCCATTTCGGTGGGCGTGCTGTATGGCATTGTTCTGGTGCTGTGCTATGCTAGTGCTGTGCTATCCATAACACTGTGTCGCACTTACCACTCTCATGTCTGTATGATAAATATGAAGCTACAGCCAGCAGCCAGGTTAGCTTAGCTTAGCACAAATACTGGAAACAGGGGGATACAGCTAGCCTGGCTCTGTCCAAAAGTTTAAAAAATCTGCGTACCAGCACCTATGCAGCACCTTACTAATTAACACGCATTTGTTTTATTTGTTGTTTATTTAAAGAATAACCCCCAAACCACTTTTTTCAGCTGAAAACTAATCTATATGGGTATTTAGTAGTGTTGTTGATGGATCCAGGTCCAAATCTTGACATTTTAGTGCAATGTATCTTGATTCTACCTATTGTGTTAATAATATGCATGGTGACTGCCCTCTACTGTTTGAAACCCAACTACTGCAATTGAATTTTGCTATTGGCTGATTTGGATGCGTGTGACGTATACGGTGGCAGCTTTCGTCACCAACCAACCGACTGTTAACGCCCTCTAATCAGAGGTGGACAGCTCCACCTCCACCTCCAGCCCGCACTTGAGTGGGAGTCTGTGAAGTCCGTTCATTTTCAAATACATGCTGACCGAGACTCCTCATCATAATTACACAGCTTTACAACTTAATCCAACGTTCGCTAACATTAGCCTTCTAATGTAACGTTAACGTTACGTTATCACTGAGGGATTTATTGATTATAGTGAAAGCGTAGTGCAGCATCCGCTCTGCAAATGGACCCGCATACGTTATGTGTTCAGCCCGGCTTCGGGCATTACTGGGTCTGGAGCCAGCGGCTCGAATTGATACGGCTCGGGACCACTGTGGTCCTTCACCACACTAATGTCCGCTTCAGGGTATTCTGGAGGGGGAGAGTCCTCCACCTTAAAAGAGCCCTCCGTGATCCTGTGTCGCTCTCTGTTTTTCTCTGGCCAGTCACTGAGCAACTCCTGCAACTCCTGCCACTCCTGCCCCCCCCCTCCAAACTTATGCAGTGGGCGGAGTTAAGTGCAGACCTGAGGTGTCAGTTTCACTTTATGATGTACAAAAAAAATGTTTAAAGGTTAGATTGAAATTCGATATCAGAGATAATGTGCAAAATTACTTCTTGGCTGGGTGTGTTGACTTTGGCTGGTTGCCTGACAACCTCATGGTGATGATAAGACTCAATTAGAAAATTAGTGGGCTTTAGAGTTGCTGGTAGTTGAGTTTTCTCACCTTTGGACAGAACCAGGCTAGCTGTGTCCCTTTTTTGAGCCTCTAAGGCTACAGACTGTAGCTTCTTATTTATTCTATAGAGAGAGTGGTATCAATCTTCTCATCTAATTCTCAGGAAGAAAGTCAACAAGCTTATTTACATTCTGTTTTTCATCTGCATCTGTATTACACAGTGTAAAGTTAAAACTGGGTTTCTTTATTTTTACCTTTTATTTTTCTTTCACATAATGGCCAATAAAGTTCAATATATACTATATGTAGATGTATACTAATGTATAGTATATACTGTATATAGCAGATTTTGTTTGTGTCTCTGACCTTCAGTCCTGGAGGGCCGGGAGGGCCTTGTGGTCCTGGTTGACCAGGCAAGCCCCTACCTGGAAAGCCTGGGAGACCTGGCTGCCCCTTGTCACCTGAACAGCACACACACAGACACACACAGTGATAGAAACATGAATGATACATGAATTATACTTTTAGCTGTTCCACATTCTCTCAAGGAGGTATCAAATAAACTTCCAAAGTAACTTAAACTGTAATACTGATAATACACATTGTGCTCAAAGAATCTTGAATCTGTTATCTACAGGGTATAAATGTGGCATATAATAATAGCACATGGATTACCTTTCTGTCCTTGGATACCCTGTCTTCCAGGAAATGACACATCACCTCTTTCTCCTTTCTGTCCTGGAAAACCTGGTGGTCCTGGGATACCTGATGCTCCTGGATTACCTGGATGTTTGTTGGTAAGTATGAGAGACACTTCCATTATCTATTGTATGGTAATGTAAAGACCATCCATTTATATATCCATCCAACCATCCATTAATCAATCCATCAGTCATATAGCCATGCTTACCTGGGCTTCCGCGTAAGCCAGGCAGACCTTTAAATCCAGGTAGTCCAGGAGATCCTTCGGTATGGATGTGGCTAGGTTCCCCTTTCTGGCCTACCAATGAAAGAGGGGAAGAAGAAAGGACATATAATGGCTGTCAGTCTTTCTGTCTGTCTACTTGTGTGGTTATGTATAAATGTCAAATTGTATATCGGCCAGTGTGTTTCTTTACCTGGATTTCCAGGCTCTCCTGGTAGGCCAGGTACCCCAACATCTCCCTTACTTCCTGGAAGTCCAGCAGACCCATATCCCACTAGCCCAGGGTAGCCAACTGGTCCCAGACTGCCTGAAGGCCCTGTTGGACCTGGGGAACCACGTTCTCCCTCTGCACCAGGGAAGGTATACTAAAGAGTGGACAGAAAACTTCCAACAATCACTAAAATTTCTTATTCTGTTGGTTGGGCTCTTGCACATGCCTGAGGATTAAAAAAAACTTTGAAGCATCAAAATGGCAAAAAATGGCATGTTAAGCTCAAGTGTGTGAAAACTTTCTCACCGAATCCCCCGGAGGGCCTTGATTGCCTTTGCGACCTGGTAGCCCAGGAAATCCGGGTAGGCCATCTGCACCAGGTCTGCCATACTGTCCTGGGTCTCCTTTCTCCCCCTTTGTCCCAGGGATGTTGTAGGAAGATGAGTCTCCCTTTTGTCCTTGAGGGCCCGGAAATCCCATTTCACCAATAGGACCCTTCAGAGAAGAATGATTGTTTACAAGTGTTTGTAAAAAACACAAACCAAAATAATAACAAACTATCTTTTTAAATACATGCTTTCTTACTGGTCTTCCAGGTAAGCCTCTTTGTCCTGGGAACCCTGGATCACCTTTTGCACCTGGTCCTTGATTGTAGCCTGAGTGACAGAAACATATAGAATGTCTATTCGGGTTTTAATCTTTTTATACTCTCCAGTATTACCGATAAAACTGGATATGTGGAAGTAAGACAGAGTTGGTAGAATATGTGTGCTTTTATGCAGTGAATGGTTTTACCAGGGATGCCAGTTGGACCACGGGGACCGGGTGGTCCTGGGGGTCCTGATCCAATACACTCATAACAGGGCTCCCCCTTCTGTCCTGTACAGAGCATATGCATGGGAATATTTTTTGTGAATCCCATATTTATTACACAATACTATTTTGGCAATAGGAAACAGTCCAGACTGTTGGATATTAAAGAGCTGCATAAACTGCTATGTAGCAACAACTGAACAAAATAGTCCACCAGCATAGCTTATCAATGAATGCAAGTTAGCAGTTTGTCAGAAGAAATGTGAAACAAATGAAATGGTAACAATTCATTAATGAATAACATTCAGTTTCCCACCTTTCATTCCAAACCCGCCATCATACCCCATAGGTCCAGGCGTACCCTTCATTCCCTTCATTCCTGGGAGACCCTTGACAATCCTGTTAGCTACAAGGAACAAAGTCCATCAACCTACTAGTTATGGTTTCCCAATATTGCCACATTTTTCTCTTCATGATAGGTACATTTTATTGAGAAATTATCAGCTCATGACTGACTGATCAATACTGTGCCTACCGTACACCGTAACTGGAACAGTTAAAATTTGAATCCAACCTCGGACATTGATGTTTGCGTATCCTCACCATTTGTTTCTTTTTTTAATCATTTTTCACCACATAGTCTCTGATAAATGTTGGCTCATTTGTTAAACACAAAGAGTCTGCTACTTTTCTCCATTACATAAAGCTAATGTTTTTTTATATTACTGTAAAGGAGTGGCAAACATTTTAACTTTAATCAATAGGAATAGGAGGAAGCAAGTGAGCTTTGAAAAGATGTCCAACAACATTTAGTACACGGTAGAAGCCTATAGAATAAAAGACATCAAAAAGGAAAGGTTTACATAACTGAAAACAAACAGTACTATCACCCATGCAAGAAGTTTGTTGAGTTAATCAAGATATTTGAAATAACTACTGGTATTACGGACTATGGAAGCAATACCAATAGTAGTTTTATTATTATTAGAAGAAGTACCAGTGGTGTTTAGATGAAATAACTTTTTAGACGAAACATATTCACACATACTTCTGTCTTCAGGAGGTCCAGGTGGGCCCTGATCCCCAGGAGGCCCTGGATCACCAGCATCCCCATCTAGACCTGGGAGTCCCGTATGAATATCCCCCGGATCCCCGGGGTCCCCTTTGGAGCCTGCAAAGCCACGGGGACCAGGTGGGCCTGGCACATAAATCCCAGATGCATGGCCTGTATAATGTAAAGTGAGAGACTGTGAGCACTAGATTTAGAAAAAACAAAAGTCATATCTCTTCATACTGTACCTTTTAAATACAACTTATTTTTAAAAACCATCTGAGTGACTGACAGGTAGAGAGATAGATAGATAGAATGAGAATAGCTTCTTCACTGCACACCTGGAGGTCCATCAGGTCCAGGAAACCCCACAACACCTGAGAAAAGAATCGTGTCTTGTGTTATTTCTGTATTTGCAGGAAAGCCAACATTTGTTTTTAGAGTTATAGCTATCACTACTACAACAATAACTTGTTACAACTCAATCATGGCAGACCCTGACTTGCTGGCCTTTGCTGTACTGGTCTCTTTGTCTTTCATCTCACTACTGTCTATTTATTATACAGTACTTTGTTCATTTACCCCGACGCCCGGGAAGCCCAGGTGGGCCTATGGGACCAAGATCTCCGTGGTATCCTTTGAGTGGTTCAGTCAGAGACTCAAATACCTGTAAACAAAACCACAGGAGGCATGCAGTGAAATCATAATGGAATACCAGAACAGCTAGTAGAACACATTTAAAATGCACAGAAACAATTTCTCAGCATCATTCTCTCATCACTTCATGTTTCAAAATAGAATGCAAAGACTCACATATCAGTTTGGTTTGCTGGATCTCCCCACTGGCTTGCATAACATTGAAAACATTGGAAATACTGGCATAAAAATATCAAAAAATTAGTAGAAAATGAAGAATAAACTCACATCTCCAGGTGGACCAGGGGGACCCCTATTTCCCTTTTCACCCTAAGTATTAGAGCATACACACAAAGCATGATGATACAAAGCATACCAACCCATCAAAAAACAGGGTATTGTCTCAGATATAACACATTTAACAGACTACTGACCGTCCCTCCTGGTGTCCCTGGATATCCTGGATCACCTCTGGGGCCAGGCCTTCCCTAAAAAAACTATATTGTATTCAAAGGCCACACACATAATTACATAATGACTCTGCACAATACATAAACACTCATAGTAGAACAGTACCCTAAATCCAGGTGTTCCATGATCACCATCCTTCCCTGGCTTTCCCTGTAAGGGGAATTAAGGACAACAGTGAGGAATTTGTAGGTTCTGCTTTCTGTAAAGAAAATGGTTTACCAAAGGCCTCAGGCATCCTTTAATTTATCTTATTATTAAAATGTATTTTTGGTTAGCACTACATGTCTGTAATCATGACAGCAATCAACTGTCCGGATTATGGGGAGGCCCCTCTTTCATTACATATGGATGGATGTGATTAGCAGAGGCCCTACAAAAAGGGAGCTACAAGGGGTAGTGGTAATACTGTGCACTTTAACGTAGACTGAAGCTATTTTCTAGCAACAGAATTATGATGAAATGTTGTACATAAATTGATAAGGTTAAGGTTGAGGAGATTAATAGGAGATTAAACTGTCTCAGATTAAGGGAATTACTGCATCAAATCCAAACATCATAATAAAGAACATACATGTAAACACTAGCTTGAGTATAAGCAAGCAAATCAGACACAAAGCCATTCACTGCTAAAAACTACAAAAAAATTCTAAGGCATACATCCCACAGAATACACACCTTAGTGCATAAATTACAAGCTAACAAATACGTCTCACTTGACACGCTAACAAGCAAACACACAATCTATGAAAACCTGCAGTTATCTGAGTGCCTCCCTATCCTTCTGTCTATCCTCCAAGAGTTGCCCATTAATACGTTTAACTGACAGAGGGACAAATAAATAGGGGTTTCTTTTCTTTTCTTTTCTTTTCTTTTCTTTTCTTTTCTTTCCTGTTTAAAGGCAAATCACATTGAGTTCAATGCTACATTACTGTCCTCTGCTGGTCATCCTTTTTATTGCGCTATTCCCAAAGTGTTAACTGGTGGCCCTTCAATGCAAAGTGAAGTGAAACATCTCTGTTTGGAGGGAGAAAGATATGGTGCGACAGTCAAATAACCACTAGATGTCATGTGTATGCACAGAAATGGATGCTCAAAGATGAGGGGGAATAGAATAAATGGCATGTAGCATCTTACTTCTGGACCCTCCAGTCCTTCATCTCCCTTTGCTCCTCTGGTGTAATAACCACGGTCTCCCTGAGAACAGGGTGAAATAAGAAAGGAATCAGAGAGATAAATACACAACACTAACAAGGCAGAACAAATGTCAGGGAGGCATTTTAAAATGTGTGAGGTGTAATGCCAGGTAGAGAGTGTCATTGGTGTGAATTTTAAAGAGAAACTTACTGGTTCACCCTTGCAGCCTTTTTCGCCTACATTTCCTTTGTCTCCTTTTACAGCCTGAATAGGAAATAAACCTCAGGTTATGGTTCATTAATTGCAATGCCAACAGTTGCCTGTCAGTCTGTCTGTCCAACCAACATATTGTTGCAAAATAGATCAAGATATTTTAATAACATTTAACCAATTTGCCATAAGATTTGCAGTGGACATTCATAGTCCCTGGAGGATGAATCTTAATATTTTTGGTGACCCTGTGACCTTTCCTCCTGTGCCACCATCAGACAACAATTCTCAATTCTACACAAGACATATTAAACTATAATGAAAAGATTACAATGAAACTTACCATGCACACTGATGTTGCTGAGTCCAACCACTTTCAGGTCACCTTGTCAACAGCCTTCCTATCAACTGATCTTTTCCTTTTTTTCGCTTTACTTCTTCCATTTACTAAGAGAAATTAGCATTTTCGTCCAGCCAGTATTTTGAACCTCGACTAAATGCAGCTTGTGTGAAAGCCTGCTGTTCAATCAGCAACTGAAACATTTGGAAACTGTTCCAGCATGTGAAGTGTGACACCACTGGGCTTATGTTTAATTTTGATGTGTGAAAATGCAAACACGGCGTGAGATGTGTCGCCTCCTGTGAACTGGCTATGTCTCAAATGGACTTTCTGGACTGTCATTCAGGGCAGTTGCAACCCAAAAAAACATGACAAGCTGATCAACCACAACAAATGTGACAGTTTATGTGTCTTACAGTACAGCACCAGATGTATACAAAGATGAATTATATATTAATGATGAAAAACATTATGCAGATTACCTACATAACTATAACTTTGAGTGCTTCAATGCAGCCATGATGTTGCATTACCGTCGTCCCCACTCATACAGGAAACACCACTCTGTGGAATATGTAGTTGCCACAATGATTTGATCTCAGTCTGTTACTGTACCTTTAACTCGAGACTCCCAGCAGAAAACTCCCTAATCCGACCCGGTGGCCCCGGTGGGCCATGTGGTCCTGGTCTTCCCTACATCAAACAAATTGAGATCATCCTCAAACATACATTAGACATAATGCACACAGATAATGTTATGATCATGTCACGTAAATGGTCAGAGTTAAGCAACATCCTCTCCTCTTTCATTAAATGTAACCTTATTAACAGTATATTTAAAGAAGAAATTACCTTTGGTCCACGGGGTCCTGGAATACTGCCTATGCCTTCTTGACCCTGTAGGTTGGGAAAGCATTTGTTACTTGTTTGTATAAATAATCTGGTCTGTATAAATAATAGTTTGGTTGTGGTCAGGTTCCCACGTTTATCGTGCTTGTTGCTGCCGACTCCCACCAGTGGGTATAGACTGTCATGTCCCCCCTCTAATACACTACATCCTATCACCAACATTTTGACCTGTCTGAGAGGAGTTTTCCAGGAAACCGGGAGACCGTATCACATGCAGATGTTCACGCTTCGTTCGAAAATAGTGCCCTTCCAAAGAAAACAAGCACATTGGCCAACCAGAGGTAGTCAGTAAGCTGGGAGATGTCCCGGGTATTGTGAACCCTTGCCAACTATGATAACTGGAGTACCACGACAAAACAAAAACTCTGCAGCTGTGGTTTTCCTCTGAGCCGCTCAGTCACAATTGTTATCACAGGTATAAACGCACACACACATATCCAAAGAAATATTCATTAGCATTACCTTAGACCCTGGAGCCCCTGGACGACCAGTGAACCCCTGTTCACAAAGAACACGGTTAGAGAAGACAGTTATATCAAGCATCACATAATAACTTTTCCATAGTGCTGGGCAAGGCAAACAAAAAACTTTACTCACGGCAGAGCCCCATGGTCCAGGGTCCCCCGGTGGTCCATGCTCTCCAGGGGAAGCTGGATTTCCCTGAAATGCAAGGGAAGTTTCCTCTTAATATAAATACATAGAAGAAAGAATTTCTTTTAAAAAATTCCAATCTGGTTTTATATCTCTACTTTATAGAAAGTGTCTTTATAATGGAAAATATTGTAGACGCAAAACAGTATTATTATTAATGCAAAAATAGTTACCGGCTGTCCGTCCCTCCCAGGTGGCCCATGTGGCCCTGGTGTTGCTTTCACTGATATCAAAGATTCACCCTGTGAAAGATGAAGTAGGTTTATTTAACATTTAAGTTGTTAAAACTACTGAATTTAGTGTTAAAATGCCTGATAATTACAGGTATGTAGTAATATTGCATGGAAGATGTAAAAACACTTCATAGTTGCATATTGTAACTTTAGTTCATACTTGGGCTCTGTAGGCTTCATCACTCATCTTTATGTATCTGTGCAGTTGACATGCATGCATGTGCTCAGAATTAGAATGACCACATTCAATTTCTTGGGGGTTGCCTCTATGCCGCATAAACCTAAGTGGATAAGCGCAATAACCTAACCTCAGAGGGTTTCGACTCTGCTTATATAACAAGGGTTACATATGACAACCTATATTTCACAATGATGTCATCCAGGTAAAACAACCTAGACATTCCCAGGCACTGCAGCAGTTTGAACGACGTATCTACACAGTGAAAAGGTGTGGAGATTAGAGAGTAAATAGTCAAATAGTAACCTGCTGTACTTGTATACGACTCCATGGCAAGAAAATCTGAAAAACTTGTGCCTGTGAAACACAAATGTGGAAGATAATTCTGCAAGACTAAATGATTTACTGGGAGAACATGCCCTTGCATATGTGTGCGTGTACATGGTCTCCTGTGGGGTTTTTATCTCAGGAACAACATAAATGTCACAGAAAGTGCCCCTCAGGTCTATCATGGTAAACCAGATGAATCTCGTTTCTTTAGACTAAACATGTGAAGTGGATTCTGCCTATGTATATAGTGGGTGCAGGTTTGGGAGATGTCTCATGACTGTTGTTTTGTTTATTTTCAAGGACCAGGGGTGGTGGCCCAGTCAAAACAGGCAGCAGTGTCACCACTAATGGAGGAACTCTAATAGATGGCAAGCTGTGCTGGTATGTGGCCATATGACTCTGTAACCCTCATTGCTGCCAGTCTGTCCCAGCTGGGGAGATCACCCCAGTAGGGGTCATAGCCAAAGCTGAAAGACTCAAAGAGTGCAGTCTTTTGACCCTTAGCTAAGACATGTTTTTGCCACCATCACATCAAAAGTCTATGACTGGTTGCGCAGGTACATGTATATTGTCAGTCCGCTGATACACAAAAATGACTGGGTCTACAGAGTCTACAGATCCACACCATAGGGCAAAGCCTACGGCAGAAAATCATCATGATTACAACCACAATAAAGCTCATTCAGATGTAGTAGGTTTATAATGTATACTCTAGTAGAACTCAATGCTAGCATTCTTTGTGCATGCAAATAAACATTAATAGTTGTTGTCCTGAAAATTTGCTTTGAGAATTACGACATTTCTTGTTGCAACTAAAAGTGGAAGGACAAACTTGTTAAAAGGAAAAAACAAAGAAAATCTTTAAACAAGTTATTGGTCTCACATGGACTAGGTACAAAATGAGATCTGGGAGCTTGGGGAGGCAGAGAGGGCATGAGCCAATGCAGCGTCATGTTATTTTTTTACTTGGTACATCAGAACCCAGCTAATAAACTCCTTAAAAGGCAGTAATTGCTGAGCAATTCTGCAGTTTCACCCTTCCTAAATACAAAAAGTACTTAGCAACTGATCCTGGGTGGCACAGCATTTTATTACCTTAGGTCCAGGTGGACCAGGTGGACCCTGTAAAGTAAAGACAAAGCTGAAGTAAATTTCAAACATATTCATTAATGGTTAATTTTAAGGACAGCACTAAACAACAAAAGACTGAAGTTGATAGTAACAAATCAGAACACTGTATTTGAGTACAACATAATTTAACATGACATAAATACATTGTTTTGATTTTGTGTCTTACTGGATGTCCAACAATGCCACGGCCCCCAGGAATACCAGGAGATCCATCTTCTCCCTAAAAGTATGTAATGTGTTCAGAATATGAAGAGACTGGTTCCTTGTTTGTTTGAGATTGAAAAGCTCTTTACTCAAAGCTCCAAGATGCGAGCATCTGACAAATGAGCTAAAACTATTACATGGAAGACATGCTACAGTACAATACCACTGTTAATATGTAGTATTTTCTTACATCTGTTCCATTGCAGCCTGGGGCCCCTGCGGGTCCCGGAGGCCCTTGTAAACCTGGGATACCCTGTAAGAGAATATCAGCAGAAGTTAAAATAGTAACAGGCGTCTATTAACATATGCAGGGACATGCACTTACACAACTCATAAATCAGATGATGAACAGAGTAGCACAGATGTATAAGAGAGTAAGACACCTCACCGGTAAACCATGAGACCCAGCAAATCCTTCTTTGCCTTTGGATCCCTGTAATGACAGAAACAAAACCAGTGTACTTTTTTAAAAGGCACAGGAGCTACAGAGTGGATACTGGTCTACCACACTGTTTGCACTTTGTCTATACACATACTGTACATACACATATTAAACACAAGTCCTTTCAAGCATAACTCAATTTTCACTCACTGAGACATCAAATAAACACCAAAACAGACACAAACTTGGATAGCACTGTTATTTTACCGGATCGCCTTTTGGCCCCTCAGGTCCATCACGCCCAGTGTTGCCCTGTCAAAGACAGCAACCTATAATTAATCTTAGTGATCTAGTGAGATGTAGTATAAGCACAACTAAAAGTGTTGTCTAGGTACACAAAGAGAAAGTGTACAGTAATTCATCACAGTCTATACACAATTTGAGTCAATGTTACCCTCTGACAACAGCATTGAAATTGGGGATATACAGAATATAAGAGCAAAGCAGCCACGAGAGCCAGGCTGAAATTCTACCTTTGGTCCCATAGGCCCAGTATGACCATCTGATCCTGGACGGCCCTCTGGCCCTCGGGGACCTGGAACTCCTGCAAAACCTTTGTCTCCCTGTGTGTGCGAGTGTTTATGTGTGTGTAAGAGAGATAAAAAGAGGGAATGGGAGAGATAGAGAAAAAAAGACAAGGGGGCAGACAGACTGCAAACGACAATAAACAACAATAGAGATGCAGTTTCCTGGATGTTTGTTGAAATACCGCTGCACACTCTGACACTACTATGAGATTGATGCTTTATAAATAACATACCTGCTGCTGAATAACATACCATACCATAACAACAAGTTATATTCACATATGTAATTGAAGACTTTGATTTATAGGTGTAAAATCATGGCTGAAAATATACGCTTGTTTACTCTTATCTTTCCAAAAATAACTACTGTAAATAAACCTGTAACAGCATCAGTTTTTATTTTCTCTTTGCTATGCATTTTGAATTGGTGAATCTAAAATATCCTTCATGATTACATTTCATATACTTTGTTGACTGGCCAGAAAGATCAGTGAACACTGCAATCAATGGAATCTATACAGTCACAGGATTTTTTGCAGACCATTGCTATGTTTGAACTGTATTAGACTAAAGAGGTTTCACCTGCTCCGCTCTCTCTGCTTGGAGCTCACTGCAAATGGATATGAAATTAAACAGCTGGTCTCTCTTGACAAGCTTAAAATCATCATGAAGGATGTTGAGACACACTTAATAAGAAGCTATTCATGCTTTTTCAGCTAAAACCTATTTAGGCTCTGCACCTGATCTGACCGGCGTACCACTGGACAACTGCAGCGGAAGCATTCTGGCATTTTGGTTGTGAAAATTGCTGTACAGTGTGTTGTTTTTAATGCAACAGTGAGGTTTGACAGTAGCACTGTGTCTCTGGTGCCAGATCTGTTTTGAAAGCTTTTTAAAATCAGTGGGACCTGTTTTAGAGATGTTGACTAATAGCATTTGTGTGGTAGTAATGTAATGACAAACACAGTAGGCCTTTTTCCACAGAAGACATTTTGACATTTCATAATCAGAAAAAAACAGGTGTAAATAATAAAATTAACGATGGCTGCATTCCATTTAGCTGCTTCAGTTTCAGGCTCCTGGTGCATGCTGGCATTGATGAATTTGGCGAGTGTTTTACACAGACGATAGGTGATCCACTCACCCTGCTGCCTTTCACTCCTTCACAGCGGCACCTTGATTTTCCACTGCACACACACTAAAAAGAAATGATAACTTTGTCTAAAATGTAATGTGTAAATGGAAAACAATCAATCAGTTTCAATCAATTTGATCTTATAAGATTTAGAAAGCAGTGCTTCTCAAATGTTTTCGGTGGTGCCCCTCTTCGGAAGCAAATCATGCTTCCCCATATCACTGTAAACCAATTCAGTTTCTATCAACCACTAACCATATTGTGGAAACTGGTGAAAAAAAAGAGTCAAGTTGAACATGAACTACATTACTCATTTCACCTGAATCTTGATAGCCTCGCTAGCATGAAAGCACTCTTGCTTCTTTTCTTGTTGAACCTTCAACTTTAGTTCCCTTCACCCCCCAACCCCCCACCCCCACTGCTTTATGCCCCCACAGGGGTCCACCCCACAGCTTGGGAACCACTAGGCTACAGTTACTGAAGGCAGTCTGCTGATTTGAGTGAAATTGTTATGTGATCATTTGTAATTTTCCCAAACATCATGTTGATCAATAATATGTGATTCGCACAGTGAAGAGAGTTTACTATGGGAGGATTCATGGAAGCATTTGCCAAAATAACATCTATAAACTCTCTTGTGTTACGGGTTAACACCTCCTGGGTCTCTATTCAACACAGTGGCCTTTAATTTGAAGGCTGTAAACATTGCTGCTTATCAGAAGAGAGAAAGGTTCATTGAAGCTAACACACTAAAAAGCCGGAGCTTCAGTAATAAAAAATAGTACGATGCACAGTGGGTTGTCTGTAGGCTAAATGATAAGTCAGCAATAGGCTATAAGCTACTGATATAATGAACCACTATCAGCTAACATGTAGTTATTTCAGATGCATTACATTTCCAATTCACCTTAGCCTTGTGGCGATCCAGCCATAAACTAGAGGCAATGCTCCTGGACAAAAAGGGGGAACACTGGGTCTGACACCATTTCTCTTATACCTTAAAATTGGATCATTTTTACTGCAATGAATCCAGTTTCCTTGTGCACATGAAATGATAACTAAGCATGAAATTAATTGGAGATAATTATCTTTTGCTTATAAGGTAGGAGATTAATTTTATTGCTGTGGCTCTAACAGCAGCTAGGCTATAACAGCATGTAGATGTAGATTTTCTCACCATTCATGATCTTTAGCCTTAATAACCGATGCTTCATCATTTTATTATTAGTTTCTCTATCAATCTAGTGATGTACAGAAGGGTTTTTTTTTATAGAAAAAAGATGTTAACTACTGTCATAAAGAACGTCTCTGCTAACCTTTCTGTCAAGTGCTGGATGCCTGTTTTGCTTATGTTCCTTCCACCATATCCTGTCACTTTTCTGTGCCCCTCCATAAAAAGGCCCACCAACATAGCCCCGTGAAGAACACTGTACACAGTGAAGTGCATGTGCAAACAGACTGCAAAAAGCCTGCATCTCTTCAGGATACAAGATGTTTGCAGATAAGCATAGACACTACAGTTACAAACAGACCACAGTGTTGTATATAAGTTAAGGCTGTGAAGAATGAATGGTGCTAACTTCATACACAACAGGAAATACACATGGAACATACGGTTACAGAAAGATGCTTTTCTCGCATAAACAGTGATTTAGTGGATTTTTGTGTGGGACCTGGGAGAGCTGCACCAACAGAAAGGTAAAGTTATACTAAAAAGCATTAAGAATTATCTAAAAAAATTAAAATGCTACTGATGCATTGCTTAAAAGGGCACGTTTAAACAGCTATGATAAAAGATGAGTGGTAAAGACACAGATTTTTCTTGAACAAAGCTCACCAATCAACCATAGCTCAGCAACTAACCCAATCTCTGCAGTATAATATGAAAGAAATAACAAGGAACAGTATGATCCAAAAACGATTACAAATAAGAGTACAGCATAAAGTAAGTAACAGTACAAATGAAAAAAAGACAGCCAATACAGTGTTTGTGTTTCAGCACCCGTGCAGTTAAGAGTCTGTACTGTTGACTGAATTAAATCAGACTGTCTACTGTACAACGTTATGTCAGCAAGGAAAAATTAAATATCTTACATTTTTGGCCCCAGTGCCCACCAGCATCACAGCAAACAGGATCAGAGGAACTACGAACACTGGCCTGCCCATGGCTTTTCTTGCTCCAGTTACATCAAAAGCAAAGTAACCACAGACACCTCAAGTCTTTTTGAGCGTCCTCCTCAACAACCAGCCTTCACATTACACCCATCCACAGCTGTACTATGGGTAGGTGTTAGGTCATGGCTTCAGCCTTGACAGACAGGAAAGCCCAAAAGACTTGATCCTGAGGAGGGAGGCGGTCTGAACTTACTGATGCGGTCAACCCCAATCTCCTCAGCCTCATTCCCATTACTTTCAAACAGTGGCAGTTACTCTGTTTGGTTTTTACTACGGAGGCAGGAGATTAGTTTGAAACTTGTTGGACATTATCCTGCTTGGGATGCACTACAGCGTTCATGAAGATTAATTTTGAGCTTCTGAATCTGGGTGAGTTGTGAAAAACCTACATGGGCTGTAAACTTTTATGCCTAAGGAGATTATCTGGGTGGGAGGACGGCACCAACAATTTCTTTATCAGTAGCATGTTTTCTTTTTTTAAAATCATAATTTGCACGTACTACATTTTATCTCAAAGTTATTCTTTACTGTCACATAATATCAACTGGAGCACGGCTCACAGGTGTCTTGGTGGTGTTTCATGCTTCTTTTTATCCACCACACGGGGCAGCACTGAGGCCAACACTCACCTGTTAAGCAGACTGATGAGATGAGAGATGGGATCCTCAGTTACTGTTGTGACTTTGTGCCCCCTCAGGTGAGTCCCACTGCAATTATATTAATAGTGAATTATCAGCAATAAGAGCAATATGACAATATGCATATTAACATTTTGATGTCTGTATTAGCACCCATATCTGATGACGATATCTAATGATAACTAATGACTGAACCAGTACACATGGTATCCTCATATACAATACAGTATATCCCATCATTAGAAAATGTAGGTCAGTGTATCTTTTTGATGTTCAAAACTGAATTCTGTGTTAAACAAATAATGATGTGGGAACACTTTATCGGAAAAATATAAGATTTGATATAGAAAGACACAACTAATGTAGCCTAAAATTTTGTCAAAATCTGTGTTTTCTCTATAAAAAATACCTTCATCTGCAGAATACACTGTACATGTCACTGAGCCCTGATACACTGAAAAAAAATTAAACAACAAACATTTATGAGGTATGTCTCATACAGTTTGATGGAATTCACATCCCCTACTAAACTGTAAATCTATTTACCTGAACACAAACACACTTCTTGCCCGTTTACTCAGATATTCAACACATCTGCATACTTGCATTCCAATATGTAGATTCTGTATAAAAAACTGAGCTCCACTTCACTGAGACACACACACCTGCAGCGTAATGAGTTTGGGTAGACAACATTCTTGTTGCTTTCCTTTTCTATGGGAGGAATTTAGTTCTCCTACACACAAGAGCAACATATTATGAGCTGATGTGCAGCTATTTAGCAAGTTGAATAGAATTTTTCTCTTTTTCAGATTTAATTTTCAATAGTAAATACAAAAAATAAATATGATAAAATGTCTTGCCTCACATTCTGTGCGCAGCAGACCAGAGTTGTGAGGTAACCAGCATGCATTTTTGCTTGCACACAAATAATGTCTCTTTTTGGTCACACAGTTTATGTGACAGTCATTTATGGTTGTGTAAAGGCATCTGGTAGCTGCTAAATGAGACTACAGTTAATTTATTACCACTGTTACCTTCGCAGGTGGATCCTTGTGCTGGTCATCTTGGTGCAGCAGCTCAACGCAGTAAGACCTTCCTTTTTAAGTCTTCATTACATACACATTTGAATTTAAACATAATATCACCACTATGAGAAGCTTTAAATCTAGAGACCTTGTAATTAATGATTTCAATGAAGTTTAATTGGTAAAACATAATACAAATAAAATCATATAGACTAGGTGTGAGGAGGAAAGCACACATCACAACCTTTGCTTTAGAACAGATGTTACAACTAGGCCTATGTTTAAATATTTAGTGGCCTAGAGCCTCAGTAGATTAAACATGTTTTTAATACACTGGGTGAAACACATACACCTGCTAAAATAACCCTGACATAAACATTAATCTTCACTTTTTGTTGAGACTACTTTGTGACGATGTTGTATTGGACTGCATTGCACTGACGGATGTTTCCAATATTTTGTCACCTCATTTACATATGGAGGAGAACAATATTACAACCACCTTACAATATACAGAGTTACCAGTTTATTACAGTATGTACACAACAAATGGAACCCAATACGTCAATGCATTGTGAAGGTTATTATGATGAGTTTTTGTTGTTTAAAGGTGTTAATTCAACCCCTTCATTTATGCAAATGGTGTGGACAAAACACTGGAATATAATTCAGTTCAATAAAACACCATCACTAACTACAGCCTCAAAACCCGTCATAGACTCAACACCTCTATGGCACATGCTGAACAACGTTCATTGGAATCTTGCGTGAAATGCATCGTGTGAAGTTGGGAGAATGTAAGAACCGGTGGCCATCCAACTGTTTAACTCATCCCCACTTGTCACAGTATGGACATCAGTGGATTGTGAGGATGCTGGGGTCTTGCTGGCCTCACTAACTGGACTTACAATTAAATTTTCTGTAACTTCTGGCTCAGTGCAAAACATATATTTAACTTAAAACTTATAATTATATTCTTTTTGCACACTTGTATGCATGCACATGCTGAAAAGGGCATACTTTTTGTTCCCTTTTGTTTTTGCACTATTATTTGTACTGTGTGGTTTGTTCGTGTACTGCTGCCGTGAAATGCGATTTCCCCCCAGGGATAAATAAAATATCTATCTATCCATCTATCTTAATTACAACTTCATTTTTGTAAACACTGCTGCTGCTACAGTAGCCAGGAATGCAGGCCTATCACAAACAACAATCCATCAAGATAACAGTCCTGAACCCGATGCTCTCAATGCAATTTATGTAACTGGGTGTACGAGGCTTTCTGTATGTTTCTTGTATATGTGCTCTCCTGTTTGTGTAGACATCTGGGTTCTTACATTCTCCCAAACACAATCTGAGTGCCACAAGCAGACGGTTTAGAGTAACTAAGTATTTCCCAGAAAAATTCCCTGATGTACTTGATGCATTTGATGCACCTGGAAACTGTGTGTGTTGCTCCCTATGTGTTTATAGTATATTAACTTACATTTTCTGGCACAGTGTACAGCACTACTTAGTGTTCTTATGCTTCACAAACACTGTAACGTTAGGCTATACTACAGCTGGGCCGATAAATTGGCTGGGCATACATACCGGCCAAGTTGGCTTATTGCATATATCTGTACTGGTTTATAAGTCAGCTGATATGCAACAAGAAACTGCAATATAGAAATGTCAAAGATACTGTATGTATCTTGTAGGAATCTAGAAACAGTGTCACTATTAGATAGTTTGTCCACCAGAGACCAAAGACAAGTTTATTTTTCAACTGCAAAATGCCCCACTCAGTATATGTTCTTTAAAACAAACACATTCAAGGGAATAATGATCAGAAATGTATGTTTATGTTATGCATTTTGGAAAGAAATGAGTACTGGCTGATATATAATTAATATTGGCATTGAAATTCCAGTACTGGTCGGGCTATATTGTAGTGTATCTAGGTGCAAAACATTGTTGGCTGGATACTAGAAATATTATCTACATAGATACATTAGCTGGCAACATACGTGTTCCCAGCTAGCAAGCTAAAATTTGTGTTGGAGCAAACATATCTTTGTATTACAAATGTGCTAACACAAACAACTCCTACCTCTGTGCCACTGGGGAAGGTAGGACATCAACAGTTAATTTCTATAATAAACTAGTAGCTAATTTTAATAGCTATGAACCAAACACATTTATAACAACCAAGCAAAAAGCACTACATAGCATCAAGCTAGTTTACAGAAGTGGAGCTGTTCTCTTGTTCCTGTTCGTTAAACCCCTCCCCTAACGACCGAGTGTCCAATCAGTAGCTTAGCAACCGTATCTAAGCACGGCAGGAAAGACGGCAGGTCAAGTGTGCAAGGGATGCCAGGAAGAGGATCTCGGTATCTAGAGTTTAACAAGTTGTAGTTACATTTTTTTCGCCTTAAGTTGCCCAAACCGAAAACAGGAGAGCAAAAATGAAAGAATTAATTAATTAATTACATTTTGTGTTTGCCTGCTCTAACATAAACCGCTAATGTTAGCATAATGGCTAACAGTTTACCACCATGCTAGTCCATAGATTTATGTGCTAGTCCCAATTTGTCTCCTAAAATCTTTCTAGTAACAGTTACACATACTGGACCTAGCTTAATGCTACCACCTAGCTATAATAATGGTGTTGCTTCCAGCGAATGGTTATGATAACATTATTTTGCCTTTGATGAACATTATGCCATCACACATACCTGTACTGGTCTGTCATTACATGTTGTGAAAATAGTTTCACTTTTGTAAATATTTGGTAATTTGCTCACTTGGCTTTTTCACATTCTCCGAAGACGATTTCCAGGAAGAGCTCTGTCCCTAACTGCTGTGTGTTTCCTGGACGTAGCTTAACGCTAATTGTTGTTTAGCTGCTACAGTATGTTATGTGGCAATGGAGACCTGCCAGTGTTTTTACTTCTCACTATGTGTTCCCAATTTGGCTAATGCACTGGACTGTCCAAGACATATCCAACTGTTGTATGTTTTTAGTGACTGCTGCCAGAGAAGAGATACCCATGAATGTTTAGACCTAAAGCGAAAGTAGATGTGCAACAGATGTGCGATAGAACTCCATTTCACCACCATAAACTCACCCAAATATTTAGTGAGCTTTGAGAAAACACTGCTAAATGTTTGTGACACAGACAGACTGTGAAACTCCCTGTGTACACACACACACACACACACACACACACACGGGTGGGACTACTTGGCATCTGGAGGTGTGGACTGAATTAGGTTTTCAGCAAGATGTTAGTATATTATGAGAATGATGAAGCTTTCTTTCTCATCAAGGTCAGAGCGCTCATTATTTACCTAAGCCTATGTGGGAACACTGATTTGTTTAAAACTTTCTAATCAGGACTGTCCAGTTTCCACAGGGAAATGTGTTAATTCTCAAGGCTAATTCTCAAAGCTGTAAGGGAAGGCAGATATAGCCTACCCAGCCTACAACTTTATGATGAGATGCTGCTACTAGGACCGAAATGCAAGAGAGAGACAATTTTTAATAGGCTTGGGAACCTGGATCACCAGACAGAATCAGAAGTCTTGGTGTCATTTTGGACTCTGATGTAAGCTTTGAAGCCCATGTTACCGGAGTGACCAAGACAGCATTCTTCCACCTGAGAAATGTTGCTAAAGCAGGATGCAGAGAAATTGATTCATGCTTTCATTACTAGCAGGTTGGACTATCGTAGTGCCCTCTTCACTGGCCTACCAAAAAAGTTGATAGGAAAAGAGAGACTAGGAAAAGAGAGCACATGCTCCTGTTTTAGCTACCCTGCACTGGCTCCCAATTTCTTTTAGAATTGATTTTAAAGTCCTTTTACTCACATACAAAGCTCCGAATGATTTAGCACCATCTTACATTTTGGACTTTTTAACTCCTTATCAACCAACAAGAGCCCTTAGGTCCTCTGATGCAGGTATTTTAACTGTTCCCAAAGTAGCCCACAAAACAAGTGGTGAAAATGCTTTTAGCTACTATGCTCCAAGACTGTGGAACACCCTGCACAGTTAGATTAGATATGCAGGCTCTGTTGACATTTTTACAAATCAGCTGAAGACCTACTTATTCAGGCAGGCATTTAATTAATTTGGTACATTTGATCTCTTTCTCCTGCCATTTTCTACCAGTTTTATTTCACTGCCTTTTATTGGATCTTTTACTCCATTTTTATGAACTTATTTCTGTATCTTCTATTGTGTTTTGATTTTTAATGTCATGCTCTAAAGCACTTTGAGCTGCATTTTATTTGTGAATGATTCTCTGCCTTTTATTGGATTTTTTACTCTATTTTTATAAACTTATTTCTGTATCTTCTATTGTGTGTTTTTTGTGTGTGTGTTTTTAATGTCATGCTGTAAAGCACTTTGAGCTGCATTTTATGTATGAATGGTGCTATACAAATAAGTTATCATTATTATTGTCTGATGTGCCTGCTTATGTCCATTTCTCTGTCAAATGCAGTAATGATCAGTCTCATTGCATTTCAGGCCTGCATTTATAGTTTGTCTCTTTTTGTTGTTTCAGGGGGGGGTTGAGGGTCCATGTCAAGGTAGAAACTGCTCTGCATGTCAATGTCTTCCTGCCAAAGGTGCACGGGTATGAACTCTTTCTTCTAATATTGTTATTTATTGACAAGTTGTCCTTAACTACTCTCTCAATAGTTAAGGTTGCTTCTGAGTTTTAGTTGTATTACTTTATATGTCCCCTGTCTCAATTAGGAATGAAAAACAAAATAAATAAAATGTGAAAATTAGGAACCAGAAATTTTTAGATTCTATGATTTGACATATTATACTTACTAGCTTTTTGTAATAATTGTAATTGTACAGTGCAACATTATTATGTAATTCAGCTATATAGGCGCAGTAACTAGTGGAGAACACAAGCCATAGATAACCTAATGTTCCTTAAGGAAAACATTTTCTTAATTCTAAAAGTGTCACTCACAACAACAGTATAAGGTTTTATATACAGGACCTTTCTCTTTGTAGGGAGCTCCTGGGAAGCCAGGCCAGCAAGGCCCCCAGGGACCAATGGGACCAAGGGGACATGGAGGGCCACCTGGAGAGAAAGGCAGGAGGGGAGCAGAGGGATCACATGGCCCAGAGGGGCCAAAAGGAAGCCGTGTTAGTGTGCATGTTTATGTGCATGTTGTGTGGGTGTGTGTGTTGTGTCTAAGATAGAAACAAGACAGAAAGCAAGGCAGATAGCTAATCATCACGATAAGTCTACATTATCAGCCATATTCAGGAAGGGAAAAAAGGGGTGGGGGTGGGAGCAAATAATGCATTCTAACCCTGTAATGAATTAATTTTGCCCATATATTTTTTTACATTTCAGGGCAAGACTGGTGTTCCTGGTTTTCCTGGTAATGATGGCTCACCAGTGAGTAAACCACTGTTCTTGTAAATTTTATCTAGAAATCAGAAAAAGACACTTACAGCTCACACTGACAATAATAATCCTTTAGAGGTGAGTAACTCTGAGGGGATTGCACCAACTTCCCAAACCCCGTACAGCTCAATGCAGAGTTGGCATACTTCTCGCTTATTTTTCCACAATCTCCCAAAAGGAATTTAGAGTAAATCTTTGATAATAATCAGACACTTTTTACAATTGTAAATATGTCATGTGGTATTCCCAACTGTGTAACTGCCCAGTTCATACATTTAAGATACAATATTGGAGACTACACAGTATAAATGGTGCAGTGATTTGAAGATGTGTCTGGTGTGCCCTCTAGTGGACACATCACGGTATACTGTAGATGTGCGCCTGATTTCCTTCTACACCTAATGCAGCTGCCTCTTCATTACTCAAGTGTTTGTGTTTGATCAAAAACTCAAGTTGTTCATCTTAACCACTATATAATTGTGAAATATTACTGATGCAATATAGGCCTGAAGCTATGAACGCTGTAAAGCATGATTTCTTTATCATTGTCAAGTAGAGTCAGGGAGGTCATAATTGTGACTTCTAATACTCTGCAATTATACTTCACCACCTTAACTGTACTATATTGTTCAGGGCCACCCTGGAGCAGGCGGCGAGCCTGGTTTGACGGGAGTGGATGGCTGTAATGGGACAAGGGGTCGACCAGGTATCTCTGGTATTCCTGGTTCGGATGGTCTCCATGGGCCACCGGTGAGTAGAACTCCTGCTCTGATGTTTCTTTAAGCCATCAGCCAGTCAGGAGGGAGACCTTCATATGTCCTTCTCTAGCCTCTCTACCAACATAGGGGTTCTGCAGCACACTATTTATTTCCAATGCCAGCATTCAGTGGCAATGTAGCACGTAGTGTGACATTCAAATAGCACAGAGACAAGTAAGGTTGTGGAGGTTTGGGTGGTGGTTTGGCATGTAGACCAGACGCCTGTCTCCTGCCAGCAGTTAGATTTTTTTAAATTTTAACCATGGTGGCCTTTCCCTAAAAAGCTGTATACATCAGATGCATTATGCAGATACTGTACTGTAGGAAGGATCAATTAAATAAACCTCATCACTGAATGTTCACAAAGATTCTCAGTGAACGCGATTCGAGGTTTTGCCATATTATCCAGTATTGACTTTCTGTTAGACCAATGTTTTGTGAAAAGGATGTGTAAATATAAAACACTATATCTGCTCTTTTAATTCCATTAGCTATTATTTACTTTGTGTGTAATGTAAACATTTTCTGTCTCTTCTTGTCAGGGATTTCCCGGACCTAAAGGAATTAAAGGAGAACCTTTGTATGGTGCTGGTATTCCAGGACTTCCTGTAAGCTCATAGTTATTTGCAATTTACAGTGTCTGTAAATATTCTCATCCTCATCATTCTCATCTTTGTTTCATTTTATCTTACAGGGGGAGCGTGGTAGAGACGGAGAGCATGGTCTACCTGTATGTTTTCTTTTCTTGTTTTGACAATAAAGCAGTATTCCTCAGTAATATTCTGATAATAAATGAAGCAGGGATTAAATGCTTTAAATCTTACACCTTCCGCTTGTAGTTAAGTTGAGTCAACTTCATGTTTAATCTCTTTAACATTGTGTGGGTTTTTTGTAACTCAGGGAAGAAAAGGGGACACTGGGCCTAAAGGCCACACTGGCCCTCCTGGCCCTCCTGGACTTGAGGTGAAAAACTTTTCACTCTTTTAATATAGGTTTTTTTATATAGGTTAAGACTATATATGACTGTACATGCACAGTATGCAGCAATGTATTACACTAATATTCAGGATCTACATTACAAGAAGAAATCTAGGGTGAAATTATATGTGTGTGATTCCATTTAGGGCTTGGAAGGACCTAAAGGTGCGAGAGGGCTACCAGTGAGTCACCTGCTCCTTAGTCTTTGCCAGTGCATGCTGTAAAAGAAAATCCTTGCGTGCATACAAACAGACATCCACACAAACACAAAACCTTACTAAAATTTTGGTTGTTTTGTAGGGTGACCCCGGAGGTTCACTGGCAGGAGATAAAGGTGACGATGTAAGAAACCATTTTGGCCTTTGAGAGCCATGCGCTGAGGTTTGAGGTGTCTGAGGTGTGTGTGTGTGTCTGTGTGAAAGTGTACGTGTGTGTGACATGTGGGTGCTTCTGGGTGTGTGCACATGTGTCGATGCATCCAACTTACAACCCCAGCAGACGTCTTCACCCCTTTAATTCCATATTCCAGGGTGAGCAAGGCCCACCTGGCCCACAAGGACCAGAAGAAGTCATAGAATTTCCTCCAGACTTTCTTCCACCCAAAGGTGACAAGGTGAAGGCAAATCTCTCATTTGTATTTATACAAGACTGCTGATTTGTAACTACTACATAGACCTGTATAAAGGCAAATCCAACTTGATTCATGTCTTTAAGATTCTCAATCAAACTCTATCTTCTCCATGCTGTAATTTTCATACTTTTTTTCTGCTTCTCAGGGAGACCACGGTCTTCCTGGACCATGTGGACCAAAGGGCATAAGCGTGAGTTTTATCCTGTATGTGAGCGTACAGGTATGTCTGAGAGAAAGAGAAAGGTATTTGACTTGCATTTTTTTCCTTATCAGGGTGGTAGAGGAGACTACTACACCCAAGAAACTAAAGGCGAGCAAGGAATGCTTGGTTTTCCTGGAGTTCCGGTAGGTGACTTAAATCGAACTGCACCATGCTTTTAGAAAAGCACATGCATACACACGTACAATATTCAACCCATTGTTTCCTTCTCTAGGGTCTTCAAGGATTTCCTGGTAGAGATGGACCGCCAGGACCTGAGGTACACCTGTAATATGATTAAGCCTTCCCTTATGTTACTATACCTAGACAATTTATTTAGGTTAAATACATTGATTTCAGGGTTTCCGTGGAGAGAAAGGACTTCCAGGTCTCATTGGAAGAAGTGGACCAAAGGTGAGTTTTGCATAAACATCAAAGACATCCATATCACAATTTGAACAAAGTTAGAAAGCTTGCATTTACAATTAGAGGTGGACTTTAATTTTTAGTGGACAGGACCAGTGATCTTTGATCACTCTTCTCATCTTTAGAAATATTATGTACATCAGTGTTATTTTCTATTTATGACTATGGTTTCCGTCTCTTTGCATCCAACAGGGCTACCCAGGAGAGCCAGGTCTCCCCGGTCCCATGGCTTTACATCATGGAAGTGATGCCAGAGGTGAGACCACAGCAGTAACTACACTCTCCTTACTGGTTGAGCTTTTTTATTTGAAACATGATAATGAAATAATTTCTTGAATTAAAGTCCAGTAGTTTACAACCTTGGTCTTGCTGTTTTGGCCAATATACCTGTGGTCGACTTGAATTATGTCAGTTGCAACAGATTTTTAAAAAAAGCGTCAAAATGTATGAACTTCTCAAGCCACTCCTGCAGGATGATCCACTTCTCCACTGTTTATCTGTATGTTCTCAGCAGTCATATTTTCACCAAATTATGGCTAAAGACCCTGTTTTTGTAGAATATGACTTGAAATGAAATAGTCTTTTTCACGGTTCTATGTTTGTATGGTTCAGGTGTTAAAGGTGACCGTGGGTATCCTGGATTGCCTGGATCCCCAGGAGACCCCGGGCTCATGGGCATGCACGGACCTCCTGGCCCACCAGGGTTAACGATACCAGGTCAGAGTTCAGCCTTTTGTCTCTGGTCTCTAACATTCAGGTCTCTGGTCAGGATTTGATCGATTCCTCCGCTCTGTCCTCCACCACTCGCAACCATAGTTCTCCTCAGCAGTTCATTATTGTCACAAAGTTGCAGACACAAATGAGAACCAAAGCAGACTTCATTTGGAATTAAGGCACGGAAAACACACTGTTTGCTCCAGGGAGTGAAAATACCAGTTACACAGTCACAGGCACATTATTTCCAGGAGTTACTCGCCTCTCTTTAACAACCTATGTCCACTTTTCTCTCTTGTCACTTAGCATGTCCCTTAAACCTGACAGCCATTCACGACAGATGTGGTGCTGTTGCAGATATAAGTATGGTACCATGAATCAAACTCTACATTACTGGTTGTAGGACTCTACTAGGCCTTGACCCAAAATCTTCTCTCTTTGTTTCACATCAAAGGTTTGTGATGTTGGAAACTGTCAGTCTTGATCCAGCCTTATTTGAAGTTTCACATCATCTCTCACACCTTCCTAGAGGAGCCAGGTCTGCCTGGTCCACGAGGCCTCATTGGTCCCAAGGGCTACAAGGGAGAGCCAGGAGGGTATAACAACTTTGAAAGCAATCCGTTTCCGGGACCAAAAGGAACTAAAGGTCCCCCTGGACCTAAAGGTGTCACAGGCCTCCCAGGTCGTCCAGGTAAATTAGAACTTCCTTCATATTAAACACAAAAGAGTTTCCTATATGTGTTAGTTAATCTCACAAATTATTTGCTCACAGATTACTTGAATAACTGCAAGCTTGTCATGTGTTTTTGTGTTTATTTCAATCTGGACTTACTTTCTGGTTTGTGTTTGTGTGTGTGTGTGGCATACTTTATGTGATCGGATCAGGATGTGGAGGTGAGTTTTCAATTACTTCTGTTGAAAGTAGTCCACTGATTTTAATACTCTACATTTAATACTGCATTAAAACTACTTGCAGAAGTTTTTAACTTATGTTGGCCAATATTTGTGGCTGGTTGATCCACAGATTACTACTGTGAGCCTGGTTACCCAGGGGACCCTGGTGAACCAGGAGTCAATGGATCTCCTGGAGACATAGGGCCCAAAGGAATTAAAGGTGATCTGTCACAGCTTGTATGCATTAGTTGATCCCACGAGCACAGAATATGTTCTTCTCTTTGTCTGCTGACCTCTGGAAGAATCAAAAAATTGTGTGAAGTTACTGGAAGATATTTGTGATTCACTATAGTATGATTTTATTAGCGTGTGTGGGTGGGTGAGTATGTATAGCTGTACAGTATATGAACATGCTGCGTCTTTTACATTTTTGCCATCTGTGTCTCCTATAGGTTGTCCAGGGGAATGTGTATGTGGGTCTGGTGTGGGAAGCATAGGGCCCCCTGGTCCACCTGGTTATACAGGACATCCAGGGTTACCTGGACCTCAAGGACTTAAGGGAGACCCAGGACTGAAAGCAGATGACGGTCCAAGAGGACCACAAGTAAGGACAACAAGACTCAAACTATATGATGAAATGCAATTTTTGAAAACATATTTAAAAGTCTGTTCTTTGTCATAGCCAGAAACATAGTTTTGTATTTGACTTTGTGTTTTTTGCAGGGCTTTCAAGGAACTCCTGGTTTCAAAGGACAGAAGGGTCAAAAAGGTGACTCTTTTGTGACAGGTGTTCAAGGTGAGCACTTTTAAAGCCAAACCTGTACTGTACACACAGTATTATTATACAAGCAAAGTGTTGTCTTTTATTCCATTTTTAAACACTACAGTAAGGCAATCACAGTCTGGTCAGTTCAACAGTAGCTTGAAATAAAAAGTAAGTTGCATTTGTCTGTTGGTAACTTTGTCCTTTTTGTCAAATAAGAAAACAGAGATGTCTGTTTTATACATGCATATACCAAGGGTTATTAAACATTTATAGCCTATTATCTACAGTTTCTTTTTTTTTGTTGAAAGGTACCAAGGGTAACCAAGGAGTCCCTGGACATTCTGGTCCTACTGGAGCAACAGGTAGGCCAGGACAGGATGGACCCCCTGGCCCTGCAGGAGATCCTGGACCACCAGTGAGTGTACATTTTAAGTACTGTAAATATAATTTATACAACAGATGGTATGATTAATTGTACCTTGTTAATTGCTTTGCTTTGCTACACTCTCTTTTGGTTCTGCAGTTATGGTATCAGCTAACGTTTTTGCAGGGTGCTGGATATGCAGCATTACCTGGTCCCAAAGGTGACCCTGGTGTTGGTGGACCCAAAGGGTTTACAGGGCTTGTAGGCCCCCCAGGTCCTGGTTTCCCAGGCCCTAAGGGGCTACCTGGACCTAAAGGAAATCAGGGACATCCTGGCCCCTCAGGAATTCCTGGACGACCAGGCCCTCCAGGTCAGAGACTGGATTAAATTCAGAGATTCTCAGTTGATGTAAATACAGCCCTTCCCACTTTAAGCCTCAGAATGCATGTTGTATTTGTGTCACCAGGTGAAACTGAAAGATGCTGTCATGAACTTGAGATTGGATCACCTGGTCCTAAGGGTGAGCCAGGTTCACCAGGTAAGTCTTACAGGTGTTATACATGATATCTTAAGAAAATCATCACTGCATCCAGGCACTGTGAAAAATTTCATCTATTTGTCAAAGGTGATTGCTGCATTGTTTGTTAGCTAGTCCAAGTGCCATGTCTATTGATCTGACTTTTCTAAAGTTCGGAGAAAAGTGGCATCTCACAGCAGTCCTCCAACATTTTCAGAGTTACATAAAACGTGCCCTACAGTTACTACTGCGAGTGATCTATTTGTAAAGTATTCAAGTTAGTCAAAGGTTGATGGCATAATTGGTTGAACATAAGAAACATGGTTTATGACCCTTGAAACATTGTCAGTCCATGTTGCCAGTCAACTTAAATTTTTCTTTGGTCCCTTGTAGGGATTCCAGGTGAGCCAGGAAGAAACGGTCACCTGGGAGCTCCGGGACACCCAGGCCCTAAAGGCTTAAAAGGAGATGATGGTGATACTGGAGGGATTGGACTGTCAGGTAATAACTCACTAAAATATTGTCAAAGTAAAATTATACACACACTTTTAAAGATCTTTCTTCATTGGAGGGCCAAGATTCAACCTTGTGGATCATCAAGCATCCACACTGCAGGAAAATTGTCAGTTACTGATTAAGTAATTATACAATTAGGAAGGTTGTTTGTACGCTTACAGGTGTCTCTTATTTGTAAAAGGACCTCCAGGTTTAAATGGGGATCCAGGTGACCGTGGTCCCATTGGAATTAGCCTGGATGGCCCTCAAGGCCCTCCTGGGTTACCAGGGCACCCAGGCAGGAAGGGTCCCCCAGGCGATGTCTTCTCTGCCAGACCAGGTGCTACTGGCCCTCCTGGCCGCCCTGGGGCTGTGGGGGTAAGCGGACTCCGTGGCATTCCTGGAAACCCAGGGTCTCCAGGTAAGTTTCATTTATATTTTTCTGAACACAAACAAATCACTCAACAACTTAGGTTTTAGTTAATGTGGCCTGTATCACAGAAAGAATCCCAAATTTCCTCATCTTACAGTGTTCTTTACCGTACATTGGAATTGGTTGACCATCGCTGCCTCGGAATTACAGGTGTACAAGGCCAACCTGGACGACCAGGTTGTAAAGGAGAGCCAGGAGTCAATGGTGACCCTGGAGCCACTGGTCCACCAGGCCCACCCTGTACTTTGTGTGAGGTCCGGGAGGGCCCTACAGGATCTCCCGGACCTCCAGGAAACCCTGGACTGAAGGGAGTACCAGGTGAGAACACAGCAGCAACGAGCAAAATTATGGATGTCTTGCTGTCACTCTGCATGTCCATCTGAATGTCCCTTAAAAATGTTGTCAAGATTAATTCCAGAGTACGCTCACGAATATTTAGTTGTGAGGCCACCATCTAACCATCCATGAACATATTTCTTTCACTGAATTTTATTTTGTTGCATAGGCTACCTTGGTCAGAAAGGTTTTAAGGGAGATATAGGTCCACCTGGTCGTGGACAGAAGGGTCCACAAGGTTTCCCTGGCCTTCACGGTGTGTCAGGCCCAGCTGGACCAAGAGGCACCACTGGCCCTTCAGGAGATCCTGGGATAGATGGCTGGCCAGGACAGAAAGGTGAACCACTGGCCTGTCTTCAGCCATTAGCCCCCCAAAAAAGTCTACACTGCATGTAGTCTACATTTTATCAATAATATTTTATATCTGTAATCAATTCTGTCCTGGTTGAAATGGGACTTTTCTTTCAATTCATCTAGGTGAAAGGGGGAACCATGGCAGGGCTGGGGCCAAAGGTTTACCAGGTCGTCCTGGACCTCCGGGCCCCAGAGGTAAACAGGGAGAGAGAGGCTTTAATGGTCGTCCAGGTGACACAGGAGACCCCGGACTGCCTGGCAATAAAGGTAAGTCTCTGTATACATACCATGGGTGTGATACTCAGTCTTGCTAGGTGCCGTGGCCTGTTGTTTTTTAATAATTGAAAATATTTGGTCAACAAGTGGAAAATTATCAAAATTTGAATGATCAAGGATGTCTCAGGCCCTGTACCTGTATTCATCATTCAGATTAAAATGTGTGGCATAACAGCTGTAACATAGCAAAATACATACAGCAAATTTTGCTCGAACATGTTATACACAAACATTCTATCCAGGAAATATTAATGTATTAAATCATACTGGCAAGCATTTCATCTGAACCCTGTGGTCCATCCAGGTTCACGTGGTCCACCAGGATCACCAGGACCATTAAGTATCATGAATATGACAAAAGGCCCAGTAGGACTTTCAGGAAGGATCGGCCCAAAAGGACACCAAGGACCTGCAGGCAATGGAGCTGTCACTTCACTTATACATGTTTTTTAAACAAGATGATTTTTTGAATTTGCTTCACTTCACTACATACTATAGACTGTGATAAACAGTATAGGACTACATCATTTTTATTTTGTTTTGTCACTTACAGGCTCAAAGGGCCCAAGGGGAGTGCCAGGTGATGCAGGGCCTGATGGATGGCCTGGTTCGCAAGGGTTTAAAGGCAGCACTGGCACTCCAGGCAGGGAAGGAATATCAGGACCTCCTGGGCACCCTGGACTCAAAGGTTTCCCTGGTCCAAGGGGATATCTTGGACATAGTGGAGACCTGGTATGCAATTAACCTAATTATTGTCTTCATAATGTTAGACACAGCTGTCTGTCTCAAATACACTGAAAATAGCTGCCACTTGAGTCACATAGTGTCCCAGTAGCATATAATTTCTGATGATTCCAACAGTCTGTAATGCACAGCCACTTTGTGCCAGGACACTTTTGTGAGGCTAGATTGCTTGTGTTATCGTCTACCCTTGAATATATACAGTATATATTAGTGGCTTTACTGTACATAATTTATTATATGTCACTCTCAGAAGTGATGTCAGAAGTTTGAATTTGTTGATGTCTGTTAAAGGGAGATCCAGGACCTAGGGGACATCCAGGTATCCCAGGGTTACCGGGATTTCCAGGGGCCAAGGGTGAG
Source organism: Oplegnathus fasciatus (assembly GCA_003416845.1). Classification (NCBI taxonomy): domain Eukaryota; kingdom Metazoa; phylum Chordata; class Actinopteri; order Centrarchiformes; family Oplegnathidae; genus Oplegnathus; species Oplegnathus fasciatus. Next base: position 751,173 of record NTHP01000010.1, on the reverse strand, counting down.
TCAAAAGAGAGAGAGGTGTATAAAACAATAAAGCATCTCTCTGGATTTCATACCTCTGTCATTCAATTGGAATGATCCTGATGAAACCTGTCCAAATCTGTTTCAGGTGAGCCAGGACAGTCTTATGGACAACCTGGTCCACCTGGTCCCAAAGGATTGCAAGGGGAGAATGGACCCAGTGGTGAGTTAAGAAAATGCCACATTGAACAGAAGACCTACTTAGAAATTCAAATCACGAGAAGGGACTAGAAAATAAATGTTAGTTGAACTTGTCTCGAAGGAGGAAATAATAAATAAATAAATGTATATCCACAAAATAATTCCCTCGAGCACCAAGAGGCAGTCCAGGAAATCCAGGTGACCCAGGACCCCAGGGAAGGCCAGGACAGCCTGGACATCCAGGCAGTGTCGGAGAAGCAGGAGGACTAGGAGGACCAGGTGATTTGAAGTGAACATTTGAATGAGAGAACTAATGTACTGCAGCAATAATTTAAAAAGTGGATAAATGAAGGAACGCTGCTGATGTTCATATCTGAACTTAGGAATGCTAACTTATGGTCAGATTCAGTAGAAGAAGAATAACTAACCCTATCCCTATCCTGACTCACTTACATTTTGTTTAAACGTACATAAAGTGTCATTTAATGGCAATAAATCAGCTCCAGTTTTCCACTACCTTCAAATTTAGATCAAATGTAGAATTTGATGCATACATGTTGGTTTGAGCTCTTTTATGTGTGTCTCATACAGGTTTCCCAGGGCCCCGTGGCCCATCTGGTCGTCCAGGAGTTCCAGGTGTTCCAGGTGACAGTGGAGGTCTGGGAGCACCAGGCCCACCTGGCTCATTGGGGCCTCCAGGTACTAACATAATGTCAGTTGTTTCTCCCACCATTGAATAGGCAGGGTACTATGTTATTTGTATTGGCTTGTATTGGCAGTCACTGGGCTTGAAAAAAGCTGGGTGATGTGCTAAAGGGAAAGTGCTTTTGAGTGTTGAAGACACCCAACAAGATTGTTCTTATGTTGTATTGTGATTTTATGTTAGGGCCCCCTGGACCACCAGGTCTGGATGGACTGGATGGGCTAAGAGGCCCAAAAGGGATGAAAGGAGCAAACAGTAAGTTTCTCATCATTTTCGATATAGTTCAGCAATAATTTTGTTCATATAGTATATAGTACCTTTCACTTAAATCATACAAAAAGAAAATTCATTATTGTCATTTTATTTACTCAATCAAAGCATAACATGTTATGATAATTTACTCTGTCACTTAAATGTACTCATTTATCACTTTATCACAAGGCATAGCTATCCCTGGCCCTACAGGACCAGATGGTTTTCCTGGAGTCAAAGGTCTCAAGGGCCGCCCAGGGCCTCCGGGAGCCGCTTTTGCTGGACCTAAAGGCCAGAGGGGCCCACCTGGCAACACAGGTATCATATCTATTAGTATCAATAGTGCATCTACTGCATCTGTCTTTAATGGTGGGGGAGAAAAGAAAGGTTGAAGACAAACATTTTAAGTTTTAATTTTGAATACAGTTTGTGTCACACAGACGTACAATTTAGAAAACATACAATTTAGCTCGTTTTGAGTTGTGGTCTCTTTGCAGCGCCCCACAAGTCCAATAATAATAATAAAGTGATGATTTCTTATGGTCACTCAGATTGTATTGTGTTTTTGTTATCATTTTATTGCACTCTGTTTGCTGTTTTTCACTCTCCTTTTGTTGAGTGTGGTTACTGTTCCATTCCTCTATACAGCTAATGCTCTGAGATAAGGCATGAAACTTTTCCGCTTTTCTTCCCTCAGGTTTTCCAGGCTTCCCAGGCGAACCTGGCTTCCCTGGCAAAGAATGCTGCTCACCTCCGCCAGGATCCCACGGAGATGTAGGATATGAAGGACCTCCAGGACCCCGAGGTGTGTGTGTGTGCCTATTTATGTTCACCTGTTTGTCTGTGCTTGTCTCCATCTTTGTGTGGTCACTTTTAGGAATGGACATTTTTGTGTGCATGTTCATGTTTAACTGTGGGTATCTGTGTCTTTTTATCTATCTGTCCACAACTGGGATTTTGTGTTGGATTTTTAGGTCTTCCTGGGGAACCGGGCCCTCCAGGCACCATCATTTTCTCGAAAGGAGACACAGGCTCAATTGGCCTCCCTGGGTTACCCGGTTTTAAGGGAGCTAAAGGCCTCCCAGGACCTCCTGGATCTCAGATCCATCGAGGCCTTACAGGACCTCAAGGTACATTACAGTGGAAGACTGCTGCTATCAGTATTTACAGTGTTGCCATCAGCTTGAATGCACTCTAAATGTTGCTGCACTTTGACAGGTGAGAGAGGTCTGACTGGTCCCAAGGGTCCTCTTGGACCCAAAGGTCAGAAAGGTGTCCCTGGGCCTTGGGGCCGCAAGGGAGTAACTGGCCCAGCTGGAGACACAGGTGAGTGGCACTGCAGCTAAGAGATAAGTCCATCATTTTATGCCAATGCATATATTTTTTTGCACATTTTGTCTTTACTGGACTGTTCACAGCAGAAAGTGACACAGGAAGAGGGAGTCAGGTCTCTGGTGAGGACATCTGTACAGACATAAGCTGAAAACCTGTGTGTGTGTGTGTGTTTGTGTTTGTGTGTGTGAATTTTAACAGCTTTTGACAATGGCATTGTCAAGTGAGATGGAAATATCTTCTTGTTTCACTTTCATTAGTTTAGAATTTATTCTCATTTATTCAACACTACTGAAATATGATATACTGTATATTACCACAATACATCAGGTAATCAATGTATTACGTTTTTTTCTTCCAGGTCCAAAAGGTGCTCCTGGTGATTCCATTAGTGGTCCCCCAGGAACGGCTCCCCGTGGACTCGCAGGACCACGTGGTTACCCAGGATCAGTGGGATTCCCTGGCGATGTGGGTCCTCCTGGGACTCCAGGACGTAAAGGCAAGAGTGTCTAATATATTCTCTGGGCATGTATACATGTGTGTGTGTACACTTTCTGGTCTGTATGTGAATAAACCAGTGTCGTGTGTTTTTTTTTACCATCCTCCGTTGTCTGTATGTGTCCGTGTGTATATTTGTCCTTGTTTGTATCTCTGTGTTCCAGGAGAGAAGGGTCCTATAGGGTCTGTGGGCCTCCCCGGCGCAACAGGTCCTTCAGGTCTTAATGGTCCTGTTGGAGACCCAGGAGATGTTGGTCAGCAAGGATTTACTGGACCTCAAGGTGAATAATCAGTCACTCTCATGTAACAATCCCAATCTTTGTACTGTTTAATTCAGGATTAGGATTTTGTCAGGATGGCCAAATGAAAGACACCTGTTATATCCCTGAAACTCCACAGGACTGAGAACTGCCAGAGTCTCCTTAAACCAGACACTGAGTTTATGTAGAAAATGATTGACAGCTTCCAATAAATAGCTAATTCCATCCTTCATCTCTTCCTCGCTCTTACCCTCCCTCCCTGCCTGTCACCCACTTGCTACTTGTTAAACCCCTGCATCCTCCAGGTATCCCAGGTCTACCCGGTGATCAAGGAGCACCAGGCCATAGGGGGGCATTGAGGTCAGGCTTCCTTTTGGTTATCCACAGCCAGTCAGTTCAGGTGCCACGGTGCCCTGAAGGCAGCAGTCAGCTTTGGGTGGGCTACAGTCTGATCCACTTGGAGGGACAAGAGAAGGCTCACACTCAAGATCTGGGTAAGGGTCTGCATAAAGTCCTACTTTATAGGGTTAACAAAAAACTCTTTCTTCCTGTTTCTCTTTTACTCTCTCTTCTTTTACCTCTTCTCCCTGTAGGCCAGGCTGGCTCCTGCCTCCCTGTTTTCTCCACTATGCCTTTCTCCTACTGCAACAAAGCTGCCTGTGACTACTCTAGTCGCAACGACAAGTCCTATTGGCTCTCCACCACTGCTCCCATACCCATGATGCCACTCTTTGGCCAGGAGATTGGCCCCCACATCAGCCGCTGTGCGGTGTGTGAGACAGTTTCGCCCGCAGTGGCTTTTCACAGCCAGGATCACGCAGTGCCTGCATGCCCACCTGGCTGGAGGAGTCTGTGGACGGGCTACTCTTTCCTCCTGGTGAGTGTGATATAAAACTCAAATGTGTGTTTGAAAAAAAATGCTACAGTATCAACTTACTAAATGTGTACCTGCTGCCCTTTTCTCTTCAGCACACGGGGGCAGGTGATGAGGGTGGTGGCCAGTCTCTGACCTCTTCCGGTAGCTGCCTTAAGGATTTCCGGACTCACCCCTTCATAGAATGCCAGGGTGCGCGCGGTTCCTGTCACTACTTTGCCAACCTCTACAGTTTTTGGCTGACTACTATTAGTAAGACAGAGCAGTTTATCACCCAGAAGCCTGGCACCATCAAGGCAGCCGAAAAACAGAGACGCAAGGCCAGTCAGTGTCATGTCTGCCTCAGAGAACAATAAAAGACCTCTTGTCACTTTTGGTTGTAACTTTAATGATTTTTTAAAATCAGTTTAAGCCATTTCCAAATCTATTTCTGCTTTCCACTCAGGGTTATAGATAAATACTGTTTGGTGAGATATGGCGACAAAAAAATGTGGCATTGCAATTTATACACTGTTACCTTTATCTGAGCAACTTTTTTATACGATGTTGCTGTCACTGTATCTATCTGTATTTTTCTGTCATTATTTTCAATGGTGCTATTTCTAATGATGAAAATGTCTGATAATTGATCATCTTGCTGCTGTACCTTAAGATTTTGTAACAATCCACCTGAAATCCTAACTAAATCATCCTAGAGGAGAAATATTCAGAAGACCTTTCCCTTTTCATCGAAGTTGTGCTCCTCAATTAAAATGTTTTAAAAAGTTTTAACACTATGAGTCATTCAGAGTTCAATTTCTGTGACAGCTGGACAGACAACAACCTATACGCAAAAATCCCAAGACAGGAGAAAATGAATAATTTCAACAAGATACAGTTTTCCATTGCGGGTTTCAAGTTCATATTTATTTATTTCTCTCAACAACCCAAGTGACAATCAGAATACAGTACTTTTTTCCTCAAACATGTTTTTTCCTTTTCTTTTTTATTACGCAAAACAAGAGAACACTCAGTGCAATAAGACAGAGGACTCTGACAGTGCGGTGCTCTCTCTACCTTTTCACAGTGCACGTTTATACACACAAAAAGATTGTACATCATCATTACATTTCCAACCTCCACCCACCAACATCATGGATAGGGCAAAGTGAATGTCTTAAAACAATCATTTTTAAAGATTCAACTTGCATACAGTGTAGCTTGGCACATACACACACACACACAAACACACACAGCTCTCTCCCTCACACACACACACACACACACACACACACACACACACACACATACAGGTACAACACAGGGGGACCTCTGTAGCATCGATTCTCACCAGAGAGGGGGTACTGCACTTGCACTCCACTCTGAGGGCTCATTTGTCAAACCCATAGTATTTTGGCAATGTCAACATTGCATTTTAATGTGCTAAAGAGAACCAATTTATGATGTAAGTAGGAGGTTGAGGTAGAGGGAGAGAGCAGGGGGAGAGGGACATGTATGTAATCAGCCTGATTAAATGTAATGGAATATGATGGGTAGTGCAGTTTTTTTTTTTTTTAACAAAGCCTCAAAGATTTGTAGGCCCTTGTGCAACCCCTGTCTGCTTGACTGGGTAGAGCTGTTGCTATGTTATAGGTCCTTAAACGATTTGATCTCCAAAATGGTTGCCAGCTAATTGAATTGGGAATAATGTTAGAGACAACCAATCGTTGATGACTGCACGTCACACACAGCCAGCCTCCTGAGGCTTTACCTCCCCGCCAATAAATTAAAACTTACATGGCACAGCTACCTTTTAACATTTTCAAAAATATATATATAAGCATAATCTTGAAAGTTACTTCTTAAGCAAGTGCATATGGCTATTATAATCTGCAGTAAAATTAAGAAATGTTCTAAAAGCTCAGGTGTTGATTGTACGGGCTGGTCGTTGGCATCAAGTATTTACACTGTGTCATGGTGCTTGCAGTGTGCATGGCAAAGTAAGGGCGCTGGTACTCGCCAGCTATTGCCACCAACCCCATTTCAAATAACCAACCATCCAAAGTGCAACCACACCCATATCTCGCTTTAACAGGCTTTGGCTGGTTTTGGAAATTATACTGTTTATAATGTATGTTCTAATTTACTACCTCCCCAACCCACCCTCATAGTGTATCTTAGAATACGGCAGAGACATTTCACACGTTCTCTGTCCTCTACAACATGCCAGCCAACAGGTTTTCCTATAAAACGATTCAATCGCTTCGAAAGGCTTTGACGTAGTGACTACACAGCTTCTTACTGTAATATACAAACTGAAGCACACAAAGTTTCCTGTTTCTGTTCTAGGACCAACTGTTGTACATTCTAGAACATACTGGACCAGGCATGGAGGGCGCTGGAATCTAAAGCACGTTGACGTTAACTCCTCAACTTACAATACAACAGTGAAAATGTAAAGTATATATAGACAGAATTGAATAGTCCATTCACTTTAGTGCCTTGAGCACAAAAGAAAAGAGTTGGGCATAAGAGAATTATGCTACTACAGTACAAGTATTGATAGATTATGCTTTCAAATGTAAAATAACCAAAACAAAAATAACATAAAAACAAACATTAGATTGCATCTACATCTACTATACATAATTTAAGCTGCTTTTTAATCCCCATCTCATTTAGAAAATATCTATTCATCAAATATCTATTCTACTAATTATATTACAAGAATCCAATCACAGGAAATAGAAAAATATCAAATATCACCAGTGATGATAAGAAAACATGACAACCTGAACGAGCAGAAATATTGCTATGGTAACCACCATTGTCCTTTGACATCAGCGAGTATCATCCCCCTGGTGCTTTTATTGGCTGTCCTGACACCCCTGATGTTGCAGGGAAGAATCAGCACAACCCAGAGGAAAGAGGGAGTGGGTAATTGGGGTTGTGTGGCAGGGAGGTGTAAGTGTGTTGTTACTGTCAGATGGCCGTATCCCAGAATACGGTTTTCTGTGTGGGGTAAGGAGGAGGACGGATCTTTTTGGCTCCGCTGCTTTTCCCCCAGCCAGGGAGGACAGATGCACTTTCTTGCTTACACTGACTCCGCTCCTGCTGCCTATCCTCATTCCTGTCCGGAGGAGGAGGCCTCTCCAGAGATCTCTGCAGGTGCGGATGTTGTCTGGAGCGGATCTCCATGCAGAGGGTGCGTTTCCTCTCGATCTGTTCTAGCATGGTGGTGTCTCCACAGATCCATGGCATCTGGGGCATCTGAGGGGCAATGAGTCAATGCAATAAGCGAAGCGAATACAGCTTGACTTCAAAGTTAGTTGCACACTTTAAAGCCCCTGAAACTTTGCTCTTAAGTATTTCTTTGTGACTTGTTCTGATTGGTGCACATAAGGAATGTCACATCTTTATGTGCACCGATTAGAATTGAGCAAATTCTAAATGAGCCCAGCCCAATTCAAACCAGTGAGGAGAGCACAGAGGAAAAAAAAAGAATTACAGAAATATCTGTAGTGAAATTGAGAACTTGTGTGGACCTCATTACTCATAGTAAGAAACTGATCGAGAAAATACATTTTCTGGGCCTGTAATGAGCTAAAAATATAAGTGAAGAAAACAAGCAAATCTTACATACCTGACTTTGTTGTGTCTCTGCTGCTCTCCTTTGTGGAGTTCCCATTGGGGAGGGGTTAGCAGGCATAGATGGTGAGCGGCCATACTTAGGTGCTGCTTTCAGATCTACAAAAGGGAGGAAAGTAAAGACACAAGAATAGTCAAATGCATTTTATTCAGCTGCATGCTTTATGCCACATATGCAAAAGGTTATACAATCAATACTAGATTCTCTTATGAATTTGAGGCCTCACCATTTCCCGTTCCAGTTGTCATTGGTGGGCTACCAGATGATCTCCCGTGGTGAGTAGGTGTTGTCGCGGATGAATGCTGCCCTGACATTGTGCTGCCATTCCGCTCTTGTGCTTTTGATTGGTCCATGCTGTAATTCACTCTGTTATCTCGTCTGGGCGTGCCATCTGATCTGTATCCTCGTTCTTTGCTATCACACCTATACTCCATTGCAGAAGGGCTCTTTGTGCTCTTGACATCATAATGATGCTGCTCTGAGCCATTCAGACTTCTGTCTTTGCTGTCCCTTCTCACTTCGAGTCCAGTTCTGCTCAGATCTTTACTGTCCTGCCTGGGCAGAGGGGGAGGAGGAAGATCTCCTCCATTGTGGCAGCTCCGATCTCTCCCCTCATGCTTGGATTCAGAGCTGTAGCCAACCCTGTCCTTGCCGTTGCTGCTTCTGGATGTTTCGTGTCGGGGTAGGATCTCAGGAGGCTGATCTATTCTACCTTCATGTCTATGTTCCAAGTCATTCCTTACTCTCTCTTTGCTATCCTGTCGGGGCAACAAATCAGGACGATGGTCTTTGCTCTCATGCCTATATTCTGCTCCAGATCTAGCTCTGTCTTTGCTCTCCTGTCGGGGTAGAAGCTCAGGCGGCCTGTCTCTGCTTTCATGCTTTGAGTCCACACCATTCCTGGCTCTCTCTTTGCTGTCCTGTCGTGGTAAGAGCTCAGGTGGCTGATCCAGCAGTCTCTCTCTGCTTTCATGTCTACAGTCTACACCGTTTCTTGCCCTTTCCTTGCTGTCTTGTCTTGGTAACAGCTCAGGTGGCTGATCTAGCAGTCTCTCTCTGTCTTTGCTGTCCTGTCTCAGCAAAGACTCCATTCCATGTCCCCCGCTCCGATCTTTGCTGTCTCTCCTTGGCATCAGGTCACCATTGCTAATCCCTCTGTCCTTGGAGTCTCTTCTTATCAGTGGGATGGGCTCTACACTGCTGCAGCCCTGGTCCCTGCTATCCCTGCGAACAGGTGGTGCATCTACACTGCTACAAGTACGGTCTTTACTGTTGCGTCTGTTGGGCAGTGGCTCCACATTACTGCTCCCTCTTTCTTTGTCTTTGTCTCTGTCTTTGTCTCTGTCTTTGTCTCTGTCTCTCCGGTGAGAAGACTCTTTGCTGTGGCGATCCTTGGAGTCTCGCTTGGACTCCTTGCTGTGACTGTGGCGCTCCTTGCCTTCACGCTTGGACTCGCTGTGAGACTTGCTTTTGGACTCAGCTGTAAGAGAACAGGAAAAAAAGTCAGAAGACAATTATTCTAATATCCAAGTTTATTCTACTGTATTTGATAATGCATTGAAAATATTGGCTAATAACTGGCTAATTACATGGTGCCATTCATTCAAAATATGCTCGTAAACTGGATAAAGTGTTTAAATATAAATTGTCAATTACAATTAATTAATTAATTATTATTTGTGAGAAAAACTACATGCTTCAAGTTTCTGCACTACCATCATATATCCTCTAGGTGTCACTCACTACTCAGTGAGGCAGCTGCAGTAAACGACTGGAGTTGGGTGAGTCAATATGTGGGCTAACAGGCATTGGACTTGTGTTCATCGTGGTATATAATAATACACACTATCATTTGCTGTTTTACAGCTTTTTTTAATTCAATCAATTCAATACATTTTTAGTTAATATATTCTTTCACTGTACTTTCCTTTCACCTTAAAATCTACAATATTATACACATGATGGTACCATAAAATAACAATGGTTACCAATACAAAACATATTCTAAAACATTAACCACTACCATCAGCTGTCTATGTATGTAACTTTCCAGTTTATTGATGCACAGCTACATTGTTTGCTCTGACTCTTCTTTAACATGTATACATATAATATTCCAGCCTGTGCGCATAGCAAAGCTAATAGGGAACCGTACGTATGTCACTGTTTCAAGGCTCAATAAAAGCATTATAGATCATCACGGCGCAAATAAAAAATGTATGTGCATGATTGATTTCCATGTAGGTTGTGCCACTATATGGTTTCTATATGGGCTTTAACATACAGTACCATGCACAAGCATCCCTTGTCATGTCATGTGTCATACATTGCTTTTTAGAGTGTGTGCATGCATGCATGCATGCGTGTGTGTGTGAGAGGGAGTGTGGCGATTAACCAGTTGGTAAGTGGGTCAGACTGGCTGTTGCTGCCCCTATCGCCTCAGAAAGGGAGAGAGAAAAAAATTAACCTCCATTCATTGTGTTAGGTTTATGTGTGCTCACTACACTGTGTGTGCTTGTAGCCAGTCACAGAGCAACACACACAACCTGTCAGTCCTTTAGCCCCATGTGGCGCTTGTACACAGATGTTAGGATAAGAAAAATAAATAATTTAAAAAGACCTGTCAGCACAGCCCACCCATGATGTATAGAAAGCATATGAAAACTGCTTACAAGCCATATGGGGCTAGAGGACAAAATACTGTCAAAGGGCTCATTGGTAAGACATCACTGGGAATTCCTGGCACCTGAATGCAGCCCTTGACAATCTAACCATCACTTAATGTAAGCCAGTAATTCCACAGATATATTCAAGACAGTGCACAGAAACCGCAAGCTTGAACAGCAAATGTACTGTGTAAAAGATGTGTTTATCGGTGAAGTCAAAAGAAATCATAAATTGTCTCAGCTTCCACTATCCCCATCTGCACAGCTGCCACAGCTACCCGATTGGCTTAATCATGAGTGGAGTATGTGCTGATTGGACAGAAAAGAGAATCTGAAATCCTATGATCAGGTGTAGATTTGAGTTCAGAGCCGTAGCTATTCCCCATCAGGAGCTCATTGCTCCGTTGTAGACCGGCATGCCCTAAGCTGTGATTGGCTGCATCACCCGTGGGGAGGGAATCTGCAAATAAGAAACAGGGATTTCTCCTCCTTCCGCTGTTGCTATGTTGTAGTTGCTAAGAGCGTGGAGTAAGGATGGATGTGTGGATTCTTTGTAATTCTTTTATGATTTATGTACAAGATGCCCATGAATACATCTCTGTTTTGGAGCATTAATTGAGGATTTTTGTTCAGTTTTTTAAATTCTATCACATTGTACAGCTCAGCGCTGAAGAGGAAGTAGCACTGGAGTTATGTGTCAACTATATGGTCAAATTTCACGTCAAACCTCACTCTAAATCATTAGATATTCTGTATTAATTTATTAGTGACCCTTTTCAAATAATGCATGACATGCCTCTACATGAGCAACACTATCCTTCATGCATTTATGAAACACCCTCTTGCTTATTTAGTTTGGTTTAATGCCTGCAGTCATCAATCTTTCATTCGTTTACATTACATTAGATTTCAAAATATTCAGGCTTAACATGCCTATTTTAACTCAAAAATAATTGCTGCATTATGCATGAGAACGAGAATGCTAATTTGTGACTGATAATGCTGCTGGCCCCAGACTCGCTATATGATTTAGTGTTTTTACATCTTTTTTTTGTAAACTTTAAGCAACTTGTGCACTTCTATCATTATGAGCAAATTATGTTTTCCTTCACATTTGCATTCATTTTGGCAGAGTTTTGAGTGTGGCATGGCTATCTGTATTTAAACATGATGTTTACATATTTAAAAGCAATGCTTCCTGATGGCCTAATGCCATGAGTAGGTTTGAGGGACCTGCTGCCCGCTTTAGTCTCTAATCCCCTCAGATTAAATGATACGATCTGTATCAGACTTGGCTCGCTGGGCCTAGATTAAACATGGTTGCAGAGAGCGCCACCATGCATGGTACTGTAAAAGTGATGCATTCTCTGCACAGCCTCCTAATTTAGCAACGTTAAACTTGGTAACCCAAAACAGGGATAAATTATACTATCACTGAGGAAACTGAAGACTACTTATTTGTGTTTGCTCCAGAGTTTACTGCAGCCAAAGCATCTAGACACTGACATCGTCCATGTGCTCCATAGACACTCTGGGATGTTATATCTGCTCTCCCGTTTGTTACTGGGAGACTTTGCAGCTCCTCTCTAGTGTTGGTAGGGTTAACTCTCTTAACTAAGTCAATGTACATACAGGGTAAGATTTCTAAAAGGAGACGCAGTTAGAAGCTGTCTACACACCTCAGGAACAAAAGAGACATAAATAAATATGAACATGTGTGTTTGTGCCCTTTGCTTCACTACGTTCCATAATGATTAGACAAATGTGTGAAATGACTCACTCTCTCCAGGCTCTTTAGACTTCCTGCCACTGGCATTCTTCTTCAGCATGTTCCTGCCGGTGGTGAACAGGTTGGTTAGTTCGTCCAGCGGGCTGGTGGGTGTCCGTGAACGCCCTGTTGACACGTTCTGCATAGAGCCATGGAGTCGACCCACACCGTCTTGAGGCGGCGAGCCTTTGCCATGAGGGGTGGCAGAGGCGCTCCGCGGCAGACCTCCGGGGAATGGCACTGGAGCGTCAAAGGGAGGTGTACGCATGAGGCTGAGAGGGGTGAGACAGCGGCCCATGCTGACTGGCGATGGGCAAGCAGAGTGGCTGCGCTGATAGGAGGCTGAGGAGGAGGATTTGTAGAGGGTACAAGGTAGAGGAGGCGCAGAGGAGCGGCCAGATACGGTGAGGGTCGGGGTGGCAGTGAGCTCCCTGCGGATGTGTGCAGAGGAGGGTGGCTCTGTGGACGATGTTGGGGATTTGCTGTAGGACTGGTTCTCCAGCATGGGCAATTTGGTTACATCTAGAGGGGTGAGGGGAGACTCGTCTGAGTTGGGCGAGCACTGGGCTGGCGCCGGTGGAAACACCAGCAGCGGAGGCCGATGGGTAAGTAAATTGGGAAAGGGGGCGGGAATGTCACAGAGGGGAATGTTTCGAGGTGTGGAGCAGCGACTGAGAGGTTCAGGGTCATAGGGTGCCGGGGTAGGGCATGCGGAGCGACATCCCACAGGGTCAGTGCGGTACTCCATATCATCCAGAGCTGGGTACTTCATCTCCTCGTACACAGACTCTCCCGGCTCCTCATCCTCGCTCTTCAGGGGTTCTCGTGGTCCGACATCAATCCCGCCCATCTCTATGTAGACAGGTTCATCTTCACAGTCGTCTGTAGGGCTCTCATCACTCTGTGGAGGCGAGGGGTTGCGTTCGCAGGGGGAGGTGACGTGGTGGAGGGGTTTGGAAGGGCAAACCCCGCCGCCTCCGTGGGTCTTGATGTAGGACTCATCGAAGGAAACACTCAGTTGTGTGTTGGGGTTCCTCTTAGGTTTGGGTGGCGGCACCCTCCTGCAGTCCTCACTGCATCCTTGAGCTGCAAAAGAATAGAGAGAAAGTCTAAACACAAATCCATTGGAGAAAATCACATCCACAAGCACTACATGATATGACAAGTATACAGTATATTATTTGTTTTCTGATTCATTCATCTGTTGACTATGATGTATAATCGTACATTCGGACTGATATTTTTTGTGGTGTGAGACATGACAAAATAATGTTGTCCCATTATTCTTCTATTGCTGCTTTCTGCACAACTGTCATACACAACACAATTGGACATAAATCTATTTTTGTGAATCACTAATCATTAAGTGAATCATTATCATTAATATAAAGCCTGCTGCAGTTTTGTGGGCCAGATGTAGGTCAACATTTATAGTTGTGAACTATATCTTGAGTCAGATATGTGGGAATAGTTGAGGCATATGCATGTTTCTAGGTCACATATACGGCAGTATATGAGTATAGTATCTGGGTCACACACACTGTGGAGCTTCTTTCTGATAGTGGTGACGTAGCATTGCAGTGTGAATCTCTTTAGATGTGGTGCAGTGAGGCTATGGTACAGTGTTCACGTTGACTGAATACTACTGTACAGTGCGGTCCTAACGCTAGTTTACTCACTATACGAGTTGCGCACAGTGTATTTCTAGGTCAGACACCGAGATGTTTGGATAGGAGTGTCCCTTTCTCTGATAGGCAGGGGGAGATAAGTATAGTTAAGAGCCGGACCATGTCTGAAATCTTCAAACTGCAGATTTTACACCTTTAATAATTCAGATGCCAGATGGCCCAGACACACGCATACTTCCCGTAACTGTATGACTCACCACCATCACTACATGCACGCACGGATGCACGCACGCACATACACGCACACTGCACATGCCTACACATTCAGAGAGGGGAATTAGGACAGGCATGTACACATTTTATACCACACATTCTCACAAACTATGAAGTCAATCTTCCCAGAAAATGCCTAACTGTGTCTGTCTGCCTTGTTTTCTGTTGCATCTGAATGTGTAGCTTTGCAGATATGTTTCAGAAAGTTAGATAAATAGGTATAAATAAAAAAGATGATTTTATTAGAGTCTTTTATTTATGTTGAGGAAATAACTAGAGAAAAACAAGGATTCAAAGTCAAGGAACTCAAGTAGGGGAAACAAAACTTAAGACTGAAAATCTAATCAGAACATTTCATTTTTGTTTTGTACTGCTATTTTTCATGCCATGCATTATCCAGGTGATGTTGATGATGCTAATTTGAACTGAGGATGAAACAGGCCTTTTGGTTCCACATTTTCTACTCATTACCACTAATTAATAAGGTGTTAATAGAATATTTGGTTCAACCCAGATGTCTTCCTGGTATGTGTTTAACATTCTTGCGTACTCTCTCTTCCTTTCTTTGTGTGAGTGTGTGCATACAGTGGTGTCACTCTGCCTTTCTTGAACAAGGGTTTGCATGGTGGATCTTGAGATCTGTTTCAGCACTGGTAGTGAATCCATCCCTCCAAACATCTCTGACTCCCTGTCCCTTCTCTTCCTCTCTCTATTGCTCCCTCTTCTCCCCCTCCCCCTGTAGCGGATGTGTTTACCCGCAAACCCCCTCCCCCTCCCTCTCCTCCTGGGGAAAACGAATCTAGGTCAATCGCTCCTCCTGAATGAATTCTACTCTGACAAGCTCCTCCCCTTCCCGCTACAGCGCCAGCTACAGCGCACGCAACCCTCCCCTCAGCCAGGGACACCCCCACACTCTCACTCTGATTGGCTCCGAAGCCTCAGACTTCAGCATCTCTAGAGCCCCATTGGCTCGAGCTGCTCAGTGATTCTGTGATTGGCTGGGCTGCAGGGGGTCTTGTTTCTGTGGGATGGTTGCCGTGGTGCCCAGGAAGATCTGTGTGCACATAGAGAGATCCCCACCAATCTGAGCCAGGCTGGGCGACTCCCTAAACATCACGTTGGCAACGAAGCATCCAAACTGAAATGGAGTCAAAGCTTCCTGCAACCTCTAAATCTTTTTGCTCTCACAGCCACCTGCCTGAAACACTGTTATTATATTCTAAATGTCAGTTTAATTTTGCAGTGCTTGTTAGTTTGTCTTTGTGCTCAGCACATGTACTGTGTGATGTTTTTCTAATAAAACTGTTTAGTTGTGTGCATTGTACATTTACCACAGCAGTGATTGTATCTGTGGCTTGTTGAGGGAAACATTCCTTTAGCTCAATTAATTCCTGTCCCATTCATTAAAGCTTTCTTACACTGAGTTGATGTACTATAATTATGCCCTCTTTCTCATCCATGGCCAAACAGGCATATTGTGTTTGTTTATTTTGCTTCAGAAAACTGAGTGAAATTGCTGCAGGGTGCTTCTACTGGATCTTGATCAAGGCAACTCTAATTTTTGGCCTTGCCAGTTTTAACTGGAAGGAAAATTGTTTGGCCTTTATTGGTAATTTGCCTCGTAGAAATATTAAAGTATGTCAGTTTTAAATGAGGTTATAGAACTGTCAAGACACTTCTGCCTTCTTTATGTGCACTGAGAACAGCTTTGACAGCTGACTGTGAGACCAATAACCTTCTATAGCCAGCACAGTACTCTGATCCATCTACTGACGTTCAACTTTGTACACAGAACTTGTTACTATGTGAATTACATCAGGACATTACTCTTAGATGCAAAAGCTAAGATAAGCCAAAATTATTACATTTATAAATATTTGTTTTTGCTGTGAAACCTGAACAAGATTCTCAAAATAGAATCACCATTAAATTCCCAAAGAAACAGAATCTGCCAAGGCCTTAAAGTGCAGCTATTACAAAACTCAAAGTGATGTAGGAGGGTATATTTTCCAAAGCCCAGAGCTTTGAAAGCCCAGAGCTTTGAAACAACACAATAAATGTACCCGTCATTCATATGAATCACAAGATGATATTTTCACTCCTTGCTCAACATGGTAGTATACGATTCTATAGTATATACATATATACATTGGTCCTCTGTCATTCAAACAAACAGAAGAATGTTTTTTCCTTACACAGTAAGCAAACCATGCCCAGACTAGTTCAGTGTAGTGCACAAATCACAGCACAAATCTTGTCAGACTTCAAGTATTCCTTCATATGTAGTTCATTGTACAGCAGGTTATCACATTTCTATTGTTATCTAGTGCACCCCAAATGTTTGAACCATGTTTTAACCGCACTGTACTGACAGCTCTTTTTTTTTTTTTTAATCAATTTGCCACTATGATACTTAGTGTGAAGTATGCAGTGAATAGCTGAATGTCATGTCATTGTAGGAGAAACAGTGTTGAGGAGGGCACTGCAGAGAGCAGCTATATATAGCGCAGCAGTTTGGTGTGAAGTGCCACCACCACTCACCGTCACATCTCTCCCCACGGCAGGTGGACATGGGACTGTGGTCTACCGCCTCAGACGACATGCTCAGCTTGGTGGCCGGGTCCCTCCTGGGCTTGGGCGGGGGCTGCTTCCTAGAGGTCGGGCTTCCCACTTCCTCCTCTCCTCCGCCCCCACTGTTCCCACCACCGACAGAGTGGAGGGACTGGGAGCGCACGGAGAAGCCCTGCCCACAGGCGAGGGCATGCGGGTGGGGCATGGGCATGCGTTCCTGGGGGTCTGGCATGGTAATGGAGCCCATACGTAAGTGCTTGCCTTCAGTTGCTATGTCCTCACCCGTCCTAAATCAGAAAGAGAGGAAGCGAGAGAGAGAGAGGGTAGAGAGGTTGGATAAAGGGTCAAGGGAACAGAAATATATATATGTAAATATGAATGATGAATGATCTAAAATGTACGAAATATCATATAAATTTACACCATTGGACACAAATCTTGGCCCAAGTTCCCACATGATCCCCTGGAAGCTGTTCCTGTCAGGAGACAGCAAAAATAACACATACCATACCCTGACATACAGAGTCACCATGGCATGTCTCCATTTGTATGAGCATATGTGTGTATGTGTGTGAGTGTGTGTGTGCGTGCGTGCCTGTATGTGCATTTCATTCTGTGCAAGTGGCTCAAATGATGAGAGCGCTACGTTAACAATAACAGACATGTTAGTGCCACTGAAAACAGGGTCTCTTTCAGGGCAAAGCATTGATTTGAGTTTAACCCTGGATATGACCGATGCCGCTCACACAACCACACACATAATGACATCATGGAAGTCCCCCAGCCTGTACACAATCAATCCCTATAAATGGATGATTGGCCTGAATGGAGCGTTAATGATGTCTGAGTGTTGTGTGGTAATGGGGGAAAGAAGGGCTGTGTGCGTGTGTGTACGAGTGTGTGTGTGTGTATCACAGAGCAAATGAGCTCAAGATCTGACTGTGTTTAGGGGAAATGGTTTGTACAAAAGACATGATAAGTTTGCAATGTATTCCCACTTGATCTCTGCTGTTAGTGTATTTATGTACCCTCATATCAGAGAGTCACAACTAAGCTTAATGTCAGTGATTTGTTTAAACAAATGGCATGAAACAGGATGGATTTGCATGTGTGGCTTCACAAATCTCTATNTGTATGTATGTATGTATGTATGTGTGTGTGTGTGTGTGTGTATGTGTGTGTGTGTGTGTGTGACCCCTCAGTGTGTGACTTTGCTGACTCTGACTCCCTCCAGGCCAGCTGCTGAACAGAAGGTGCTTGGTGGGGTGGGTTCATTGGTCAGGGGCTTAACTTTGCCTAGCAACAGGGTACCCATAGAAACCAGACACAAAACCAGCTGCCGCCGCACAACAATAATAAAGTGCACGTGCACATCATGTGCATATCATAACCACATCATATGTTGTTTAAAGATGACAGTGGTGATAAGAAAAAGGTGCCTGCAGCAACCTGTAGAGCCACATTGCCAATGTCATTTTAAAAGAAAGATGCGGAAAAAAAAGTAAACATCAAATCACATGTTTAGTGAATATTGATGCATATTCTGTATAAAAATATTAATCATCCATGTTTGGGCTAAAATGTCTCTGAAAAAAAAAGCAGAAAATCTTCATCTACGGCATTCAGCCACAGGTGTCAGCAGCACAGTCTCTCCCTCTCATATGTTTTGGGCATGCATCTGCTGTGACTGTGTGCACGCACACACATATACATGGGTTGTGTGTGCGGGTGGGTGGGTGTGACTGGAGTAGTGGTGACTGGATTATTTATAGGATGTTTGCCCAGTGATTGGCTAGAGGACAGACCACAGGTGCACTTGGACCAGTTGGAGTTGACTTGTCGTCGGGCAGTTCTGGTTCTCTCACTGTGACACCATGCAACAGGAAAAACAACATCACAGAAAAAAAGAATGGTTAAAAAAAAAAACCGTCTCTGTGAATGCATGCATGTGTGCACGAAGGAGGAGAGCAGCCGTTTGGAATTTGCAAGCATATGTAAATTTAAGTAAATGTAAGTGTGTGTTTTTGTGTTTGTTTGTGTGTGTGTGTGTATTTTTGAATATACTTGCATGTTTAAGTAAATTTGTGGGCATCTATGTGTTTGTGTATGTGACTGTATGACTAACTTCTTCTGATGAAACACAATAAAAGAAACCCAGAGTGCAATAGCAGCAGGCAGGAAGGCCCGCCTCACTCAAACCTAACGTGCTGATCTGATTGGCCTATGGCTGTTCCAGCTGTCACCAGGCAGAACACATCTCCTGCAACTGAGCTCACACTTAATCTCTCTCTAACAGGTTTTTTTCCCCTTCTTTTCCCCCACTCTTAAACACATTTGCTCTAACAAGCTCTTTCACCCTCATACAATCACACAGGCCGTTTGTTCTTTCCTACCCTTTCTCACACGCTAATATATTCTATTTTCTTGTTGTTCATGTCCATGCACGCGTGGACACGCACACACAAGCATGCGTGTGCATGAGCATGTACACATGAATCCTCACACTCTCCCTCACTCTCAGTCAGTTACTGTAAAAATGGGTCGTCTCATTGACCTACTTATAGGCCTCATGAAAAATCCAGTTATTTTTTAGACTCTTCCTCTAGTGACTGTGTATTAATATTTTAGCTATAGCAACAGCTGAGAGACAGTGGAAGGATAGCAGGACAGTAGATGCCACTTTCCTCAGGCATCGCCCTGTCCCATTCACCAAGTTACTGAAAAGGACTGCATCAGCCTACTAATAACAATGGAAGCAGGGACATTTTGCTGGCAAGTGATAAAAGACAATCAAGGATAGATTTTGTTTTTAAAACTGTAACTTAACTCTCTTTCTGATGCCTGAGGTATAAAGTCAGCTCTAAACTCTAAGTCAGCTTTGATCATGCAAGTGATATACAGTACGCGTACTGTATTGTACAATGTGCTGTCACAGTGACAGCGGAGAAACAGCTCTTTTTGAATTGCGTGACCCTTTAACAGAAATGTGACAGGGTTCAAAGTGTTCCTGAATAAATCAGTTAAGAGGAACCACATCTGGTCACATATAAATGCTCTGCCCCCAAAAGCACATCAACGTAATCATCTGATGCACAGCTAAAACTCCCAACAGCTGCTAAAATACTGACAGCGCCGTGTCAGACAGACTGACCGAACACAAATGATTTTTAGATTCCATGACAACATTGGACAACATTTCCCATAAGCCTCTCCATTGCAAACTGATGTGTGTTTAGCATGATGCATCATTAGATTCATTGTTTGACCATCAAAGTGGAAAACAAGTGTTTCTATACTCCTTTATGGGTGTTCTCTCAGATAAAATGTGCATCCACTTGTTGTGATGTGCACCTTAAGAAAAAAAGACAGCATGATTTAAAATTTAAAATGAATACTCTTTTTTGTTTCTTGACTTGTAAAAATTATACATTTTCAAATGAGTCATCAGTCCTCAGACTTACAAAAAAGCGACATTATTCCATGTTAGAGCAAAGAAACAACCACCAAAGCAGGTTTATGATTTATGTTCATTGTTCTTGAAGCTCAAATCATTGTTAGCCACTGAAAAATGTAAAAAACAAAAACAAATCCAAAAGTTAGTCGACAGAGTGCTTCTTGGTGTCGCTTCACACTCTGAAGTCTTGCTCTCAGTTTCTTTGGGAAACAAAACAGATGTCCATGTCATCGCACCAACACCAAACCCCTCTGCAATGTCCCGTTATCATCCCAAAGATTCTGACTCAGTGCTCACTATTCTACCCCACAACACAAGCACGCCGTGGCCACATGCTAGTCACGTTGTGAGTGCGTGCCTCTTATTCGCTCAAGTTTCGGGATGCCACATGGCGTAGCTGCGCGCAGTGGCACTGCTTTAACTGCTTGCTCATCACAACATGTGAAAGAGGGTGCAGCGGCACATGCGACTGATCTCGGATAAAGATATACAACTTTCTACACTGCTGGAAAATGTTCTTCCAACAAATGGGATGGTTAGATATTTACGTAAATCACAACAGCATAACCAGAAGTCTCTTAACATGTCTCCTTCTCCACCCTCACATCCTAACACACTTTCTGTCACAGCCCACCCTATTCCTTCTTAATTCTAAAACGCTCTCCATCTCAAAAATGGAGCAGCGACGACCTCCATCCAAGGACAAGTCCCAAATAAGTCTAAAAGTGAAAAATTAATTATCCTCTATGGATCATGGGGTGCACCAGTCCACACTGGCAACCCCCAAAATATGGCAACCTGCCATTGCCACAGGGACCCTCTGGCCACTTGTCCCAATTCCTTACATCCTCCTCCTGAAGAGAACCCAGTGACATCTTTGCGTTTACAGAGCAGAATCCCACTGGTGTGCTGTAGCAAGACTTGTGAGTATACTTCATAAAACGCTGTGAAGTTTATATCATTATCTATATGAACCAGATTATTAATGTATGTTTTTTAATAGGATTTCTCTGTGCAAAACCTTTGTCAGTGAGTCTTGTTTTCTTCCTACCTCCTTATGGCTTCCTCCTGTTTTCTCTTCTTGTCGTTTTTCTCCTGCAGGAATGTCCTATTTCTCTCATTCCTGGCGTGGTCCAAGTTCTGAGCTACCAGGCCGTTGTAGGCTCTCAGCCCATTCTCCTCAACATACTGGAAAAAACGGAGAGTTTCCTCCTCTTTGGAGCTCATCATTCTTCAAGTGTTTCCACAGCATTCTGATAAAGACACATAGAAAGTATTAATGATACCTGTTTGCCTTAAAGAGATACACAAAAATACTACTAATACTATGGACTACATATGGCATCATACACAAGTATGGTCTGGGTGCAAAACAAGCATGCGGTTATGTCAGTAATCTTTCCCTCAACCTTCATTTTTCAAGGTCAGCCTTGGTGAGATGAAAACCGATGAAGCAAGATTGCATCAGCACCATCATAATGTCACACGACTGAGTTTGTGTGATGTTGCTATTGTTTTTAATGTTCCTGACTGTTGCTGTGGCGTTCATGGCCTATGAAAGATTCATTGACTTGCATCATGCCTGTGTCCACAAGAGTAAACATTTTCCCTGGAGAGTTGCAACATCTTTCTTTATCGTTCACTGTGCACACATACATACACAGGCACACACAAAAGCTCACATGCACATGTAAATATGCAAACAGTCAAGGGACTCACTATCTAGCTACATTTACTCATAACATTCAGTGTTTCAGTTTTCTTGTTGGCTGTGGATCAGTAGCGGCTGCTCATTTTCTCAGTTGTGTTTGCACATTTCCTGGCTTAAATTATTGGTTGTAACTGAGTGAGCGTCTGAATGAAACTGAAAAAAGGGCTTTCATCTTCTGCAGTTGTAAAATGTGCTGGGCTCAGATGTGAAAATATAATACTCCAGGGACCAACTACACAGATTAAACGAACCAATCTTACTAGACTGTGATGCATGTGCGGACATCAGCATCAATCTTATGTTTAAGATCTAAAAATAACCTCCTCTTGAGTTGTTCCTTGCTGCCCTTTGAGTCTGTAAAAAGACTATTACTGACAGCATCATTGTCATAAGAAAGAGTGTGGATGTTTCTGTGAGGAGAAGCCTCTTCAATGTAACTGGTGCAATCATACTATGATTAACTCCTTCTAAATGGGAATCAAGTGAAAACAGCAATGTTTGCAGCCACTTAAGATCCAAACACAGCGTGGAGCAGCTAATTATGTGATTCAGTGTGCATGCATGCATTTTCCTGAAAACATGTCCAACTGCATGCAACACAGTATATACTATGTACAACAGCCGAATGTGAATTTGGAGAGGCCAGTGGTGGGAGAGAACAAGACAGTGCATGCGTTTATGTAGGTCAGTGTTTTCAGATCAGCGTAAGACTCATGCTTGTTTACGTGTGAGAGAAGCACTGAGTGTGAGTGTGAGTGTGCGTGGGGAGGGGGAGGGGGCTTGTGATAACTGTATGTATGTTTGTGTGTGTATGTGTAGGGCAAGGGCAGTGAGGGGAGGTGGGGGGGGTGGCCAGATGGAGATTGCAGGGCCAACTGAGAGACTGGCCATTGTCTGGCCATCCTCAGCATCCCTCTAACTTGTGTCTCTATCAATAAGTCCAGCATGGGGCCTCAATGGGTTTATCTGCCGGTTCCACTCCCTACAACACATTCTCAACACTCCTAAACATAGGTTTTTACAGGCACGAGGGGAGGACTGATAAGAGCTGACAGAACAGAGAGAATCACCATCTTGGAGCAGAGTTCAAACTAGGGCACAGAGTCCTGGTGTCAAGTGGTGTAGATTTTTTACCCTGATTATCGGGTCTTATCGCTGATGCACAGGCACAGTAAGAGCTCTGAAACTGTACAAAAGGAAATAAATCTTGGTTTCTGAGGAGAAACGAGGTGCACCAGTTCGATGTGTTAAGGGTGCAGCAATAGGAAGGCACAGTTCAAACAGTGTTTGAGCTGAATTAAGCCTGCCTGCCTAATCCCTGTAAGCCTGCAGCAGCACTCTGCACTAGAATCAGCTTGTTTATCACACTGTTTTTACCAACCAAGCCTTTCACATTGGATTGTCCTCCCATAACTCATCGATGTAAAATGCTATTCTTATTTGCTAATCTCTATAAAACCTGTCAATTGATTTTATAGAGATTTTTTCACCAAAGCTTTATTTTCCTCTCCATTCTCACTCTTTCCCCTTCACTTGATGCATTTTCTCCCTTTTTTCCCCCCCATCTCATCTCTTCTCTCTCCCTTTGCCCCTGATGACATGGGCTGCAACAGTTGGAACACAGAGGTGCACTTTGCTTTAAAAGTAAATGAAAGTGGCACACCGTTTCTGTTTCCAGGCAACCATGTCACAGGAGAAGGGCAGCATGGATATTCTAGAGACACAATGTCAAAAAGATTGCAAGGCCAATTGTCTGGTGACAACTCGTGTGGGCGCTCGTGCACGCACACTGACACACATATCAATGCGGTCATATCAGTGTGGTAAGGTAAAGGTTAACCTGGCACACACAGGTGCCACACTTGGCAGTTCTGTTTTTGAGGTTTTTATGTGGACTTGAGTAGAGAAAAAAGACTTTTGCATGCATTATGATGTGTATGAGCATTTGCTAGCATATATCTTTGTGGGTTTGTGGGTCATTGTTGTGTATAAGCAAGTGTTATGGTGCATACTTACAATGGGGCTGTGTCCCTGCTGGTTTGTGGACCAATGTGTCTTCTGTCTTCCCCTGATGAGTCCAGTGCACGCTAGTGAACTCTGACCTATGCTGGAGCACCAGTGCACTATTCCACTTAAACCCACATAGACTTCCATCCATTGTATGGTCCAACTGATTGACTTGCTAGAAGGAGTCCCTGTGACCCAGGATAAGGCTGGTGCTAGAGGGGAGCTGGGCCATTGGGTGCCCAGCCCAGTGCTCCCTCCCCTGGGCACAAAAGGGAGATGCGACCCCTCCAGTCCAGATGGTGCCAAACTCCAAGCCAGGTACCAGCTTCACTGCTCCACACATCTGCACATGCTAGAGACAGAAGGAAGATGCAGCGTAGCAACAGACCGCACCCGCAACCGCAAGCATGACACAAATACACACTAACACACTCACACGCACCCTTCAAACTCCCCTTGCAGTTGCAGACCAGGCACTCACAGTCTTTCTAATGCCTCTTTCCCAGAATGTCTCTCCTTCTGCTTTAATATGTCAGAATGCACAAAATGTCTCAGAGTGTCGCACAGGTGAAAGAAATCCTCATCCACAGTGCCCTGAAGGTTGAGATCGAGGTAAAGCAGAGTGGTGTGCGTTTCCAGTTATGGCATTCCCTGCCGGCTCCCTCCGTCCTGCTCGTCCACGCAGGTCTGTACAGTCGGTCTGTGCTTAAGCAGATGACACCGGGCTTCCCAACTATAGATCACAACAAGAAGAACACGCCCACTGCCTACTGTAGCCACCTTCTACTAGAGCGTCATCCTCACTCCCTTTCTCTCTCCTTCCTTTTCCTACACTCCTAATTCTCTCGCTGACTGCTTCTCAACTCATCTTCATAAGCGCTCATACCCCAGTCTCTTTCTCCAAGTAGTCCCTTATGTTTTTGTCTCGTGTGTCGCCTGCCTTCCCTTTGCAGCTGCACTGTAACTGGAGCCTGAATGTGTTTTTCTGCTTTCAGCACCACGGAGAGCTCTCTCTGACAGAGGGTGAAGAGGGGGTGGGGGGTTGAGTGGGTGGGCACACTCAGAGGGGGCCAAGTGGAAAGATGGGGGTGAAGGGGGGAGGCTGAGTGGGAGGAGTCACCGGGTTGCCAGGGTGTGACCTCATTAGACAGAACCTCCTCTTCCCCCGGCAACCACTGCGCTCCCCCTCCCCGGCGCCCCCATCCTCCCTCCCCTCTCTCTTACAGCTCGTAAACAAGACCACGACACAAAAAACACTTGCAGTGAATACACCGTGTTGCTCTCAAGTGCATTCATTACATGTACAGTAGCCAAAACAAAGCAGAACAAAACAAAGAGGAGCAAATGCATGAAAGCAAAACACACAAAAAGGGAAAACAGTACTTTGCAATTTCCAATACACACACATTGACGTGCTGATGAAAGATTAAAATATGTTTGCATAAACAAACAAAGCAAGCAAGCAAGCAATCTAGAAAAGAGACTTGTTCCCAGTGGCCACAGAGATGAACAGGATGAAAGCAGGGACAGAGTTGAGCCTGAGTTGCGTGTTTATCAGGGGGCTACTGCAGCTTCCCTGTACTTCTGCTTGACTGTCTGGGGGACGAGTATTGGTTTCAGTAGTGCTGTCGGTTGTTTATGTGGTGGGAGTGCCTGGTATATGGTGCAGAAGCAGGGGTTGAGGGAGGGTGAGCGGTGCGGGTGAGGGGGCTGGGTTTGCTCGGATGGATTAACACCGTCGACACAAAAGGATTAGGGAGCAGAGATCTGTTGTTTTCATCAACCCTTCCCTCCATTTCTCTTAACCCCCGCCCTTCTCCCCCTCACTTTCCCCCCTCCCTCTATCCCTGGTTCTGTCTCGCACTTTG
>NTHP01000010.1:677876-725506 GCA_003416845.1 Oplegnathus fasciatus | reverse complement strand
GGATGATGGAGCCGGAGGTCGGAGGCACCAAAATCAGTTTTCACAAACATGTGGTGGTCAGTTTAGAGGAGAGAAGGGGATAATGGGGTTGTTAAAAATAAAGCAAGGGGAGGGGGAGTCAAAAAGAGCAGCAATGCACTGGTGAGTTCAGCAGGGCTAGGGATGAACCACTGTGCTGGATTGCATATGATTATCAAAAGAGGCATCTGTTTTGGAGTGATCAAAGGAGAGGTAAAATAGGGTGAAATTAAACAGTACTTCTCTGCAGCCAGTTCAAACACTCCTCTCATAACAGCGTGCCACATGCCATAAATAGCCAATTGCTATGATCTCACTGAGATAAAATGCTATGTCAAAAAGGTAGTCACCCCCTTTTTCTGCCTATTGTGTGGGATGTGGTCGACTGGTCACGCACAAAGCAAGTCACTCTATCCAGACCAACTCAGCACACGCACCCGTGCACATGCACGTATACACAAAGGCCCCGGACTGACCTCAGTGCATGGCCCCTGTGTACAATCTCAAAGGAAGTATTTAGATCCCATCAGAGTTCAATGAACACAGACAGTGAGAAACTCTCAGGGGTGAATGGGTTAAACAAATTTTTCCACCTATGTGCACAACAGTACTTTGTTTTGTGAACGGCGGAGGACACTCCCTCTGGGACAAAATGAAGGGTGAAATAAGATACAATGCCTGTAACTTTTCAGTTCACACACGCTTACAGACACACAAAGACTTGCATACAGAGAGAAAAGGCATCTAAACTGCCTGAATACATTATAAAAGCTTGTTTAACTGTATTGAAATTAATTCGTAGCTGAATTCTGACAATGCAATTATTATTTTTTGTATTGTATATGTTTATCAAATATGATTAAACATAAAGTACAAAGACACCACTCAAATTAAGACATTTGGTGTGATTATATGGGTTGCAATAGGCCAGTGAGTACTGTGAAATATAAATGTGTAATGCCAGAACTTACAACCAAGCCTCACACCTTCTAGTGACCACCTAAGGCCCAGAGCATTAGGCGACAGATGACTCCGACTGGGGGCTGATCACAATACATCTGATCAATTTAGTGGGTAGAAAATATCTCTCTCATTCATTTATTAACAAGCCAATAACATGTAGTCAGCGAATCAGTTTTTAAGTTACTGGCAAAGTAACATAATGAACTGTCATTATGTACTCTAGTGGACACTGTGACAGTAATGACTGTTTACAAATACAGACCAATGTGCCCTGGAGCAGATGCCTGGTACTTGCTTCAATCATGCATGTAATGATGTTGTATTGATCCACTGCTGTAACAGGCTAATGAAGAGTCTATAAAAACCATTATACCAATCAATTAAATGCCACTGAGGAAACAGGGTCATTATAAATAGAGCAAGGACTCTGCTTTACAAGGGTTTATTAAGTGCAATTTCTTGCCATCACGGATTGGCACATACACATGATACTGTAACTGGGATCGTGCTTCTAAGAAGGGTGTGGGGTGGCATTCAGATTCCTGAAAGCGTTTGTGAGGCTTAGTGGCATTCTCTGTTTTCTGTCCTTCCTGGGAGTGCCATGCAGGTGAGGATGAAGAAGGCACTGGCAGGACAGATAGTGAGACGGTGACACTGAAGATGTCAGACTCTCATTAAAGATGCACCACGGCTTACTTCCACTCCTCACATCTCCACCCGAGAGAAATGGAGCATAAGGTTCTTGCTCTGGCCAGCAATGTGCAGACACTTGACCACTCCAAGTTTCATGTATGCATGTGTGTACTGTAAATGTATGCACCCCTTTCCTACTCAACGCACAACACACCCTATTTAGGAATTTCTGACCGTAAGATGCTCCATTACTTAGAAAGGTTTTTTTTAACAAAATCTTATCCACACGTTCTGCAGGATTCAGCTGCACAGCATGAGGTAATGTTCTACTTAATCAAGCTTCTCAACACTCATTTATCACCACTTCCTCCCTCCAGAGATGTCAAGCTGAGGCATGTCTCTAACGACCACCCTCCACACTTCCCGCTGTTCCACCAAGACAGAGAGGTGAAAATGGGAGACTGAATAGCGTAATCTCTCAAACAGGCGGTTGAGGGCTCCAATCTTGGGGGTTTAACCCCCTGTAAGCCCCTTAAATCCCCAGTTTAGAGGGCCAGAACTGATGGGCTAAAGCCCCCAGAGATTGTCTACTAACTACTGGACTCAGACACAGCACGAGGACACAGATTGAAGGATCCCCTGCCACGACTACTGCAGCCACTCCATCCTTCCGTAGTCCTAGTCAAAGGACTGGATGGGCTTAATTGGCACCAGGAGTGCCACAGTTATGTTAATGACCATTATCATATAGTTAAAAGAAAGTCAGCATGAGGATGTAGACAGGTTTCTGATTATGGTGTAAATACTGATAGATATTGTTCTTTAGTGACAATACATTGATGCTGTGTAAATGTCATGTTTGACGTGACGACTGTAAGGATGCTAGGGGTGACTGATGACCTACTGCCACCCACTAACTAGGGATACAGAAGATTATTTTAGTTCAAAATAAAGTCTGGCTTTGAAATTTGGTCTGTACTGGCGGGACAGGTTAGATTTACAAAAAACATGTAGTCCTTGTCACCTCATATTGACCTTATTGTGAACCATGTTAGTGATACTTGCTTCAGAAAACTTAACCTGCATACATGGGTGTCTGAGTGAGGACTGAACACTAGGGTTATTAGCGCCATCTGCTGACCACGTTTACCAACACTTAAAGTGCATCTAATTCACACACATAATTTAAATCTCTTCCCTCATATGGTTTTTAAATGGCAAAAAATACCTTACCAGAAGCAGCAGCATCAGGAGTGTCCTCTGCAGTCTACAAATCTCTCTGTGGAGAGAAAGAGGTCTGACTATCTCTCTGTTGCTAATGAAATATTTAGGTTTTTACTTCCCCTAACATAGTCCCACTGGATCCTAACATGCAGGTCTGGTGGAAAAAATATAATAAAAAGCAATCAGAATCTGCAAATTCCAAAATGATATTTTCAAGAGCATTCAATAACCCAATCAGTCTGTAATTGTGATGATAAGTCATACACAGTAAAAAAAGGAAAACCTCACAAAGCACAGATTCTGTTATATAAGAATAAGAAGACTTGTGTTTGCCTGTGGTGCAAGAATGAAGTTGTGGTATCAACACATAATCACAATGTCAGTGTGGCATGGATGCATTACTAGTTTGACCTGGCCCAAATGGAAAGACACCAGAATACTTACTGTGGGCCTGATGCAAGCTCAGGTTGAACAAAGAAAATCGCACATTTAAACAATATATGAATCCTTATAAGAAAAAAAGAATTGATTCTGGTAGATTGTGAAAAGTCTGAACTTGCTCATCAACACGTTTTACCTGTGTCCAGTACAAAGCACGTCACAGTGCCTCACCCTCGCCATATAAAGAGTAGCTAAGGTAAGGTAATATTAAGATTTCTGTTGAGACAGTTCATTATGTAGGAGTTCCTAAGCCAAGACCTTTTCAGGAGTTATGGGCATATTCCCAAATACTGCATCAGGGCTAGACCATATAGTCTACCGTTATAGCTACATGTTAGACTTATTCAAGTTTAAAACCAGCATTTTGAGTTAGATTGGTGTAACCCTTCACCTTTTTGTAGGAAACGTACCCCCGCTCACCCTCCTTCATTTCGGAGACTCATTAAGGTAAGTTGGCAACACCTGTACCTGTAGCTGTAACCGTATTTAACGATAACGTTAATAATATGGGTGGCAACAAACTGTGGCTAGCTAGCAAGTAGCTGTAGTGACCAGTTACCGTGGTCAGTGGGCTCAAGTGGCGGTGGGCTCTCGCAGTAACGTTAATTAACACATTTCATACCTTTTCCAAATCTCCCAAGTCGACCTTTTCATCATCTTGTATTTTCACATAAGTCAAGTCAGTTTTTATTTATATAGCCCAATATCACAAATCACAGTTTGCCTCAAGGGGCTTTACAATCTGTACAACATACGACACCCTCTGTCCTTAGACCTTAGACTCGGATGAGGAAAAATTCTCCCAAAAAAACCCTTTAACAGGGAAAACAATGGAAGAAACCATCAGGACGAGCAACAGAGGAGGGATCCCTCTCCCAGGATGGACAGACATGCAATAGATGTCCAGTGTACAGAAAAAATCAAGTCAACAATAATATCACAATGTATACGATTTGATGACAGAAATGTAGGTTGTAAAACAGAAGTGAAGAGGATGGATCCAGGAGAACATCAAGCACCTTCAGGGGATTGCCTGGATAGGTAAAACCTGCACCACACCACCTCCTCTCCACCATGGAGACCTGGAAGAGGGCAGGCCACACAAACACAGTAGAGGCAAGCACAACATTCACACAGATAGAGATGTGATGACATGCAAGCTAGGGAGAGAGGGAGAGGGGAGGAGAGGCTGAAGCTCCTGGGGGACGATGATCAAGGTCCACGTCTGGATTTTTTTTTTTAATATTGTTTGTAATCACCGCCTATGACAGCAGTCTTGTAATTGGATGGCTGGAGCTTTAATTCAAGATTTATTTGTCACATATAATCATACAGGGTATAATCATAGTGAAATGGGTGACTGTTAGCTCCTTTAATTATGCAATAAAAATAAGTGTAAAATAGAATAAAGAATAGAAATAAGTAATAACTAATAATGTTAATTATAGTAGTGACTTTGAATAATAAAGTAAGTAAAAATAGTCTTAGGACAATTATTAGGCAGTGTCCTCAATCAGGATCCTAGTGGCCTGAGGGTAGAAGCTCTTCCTGAGCCGCTCAGTGATGGCCTGGTGTATCCGGTATCTTCTTCTCGACCACAGTAGGGAGAAAAATGAACACCAGGCAGTCGCTGTTCATGATGGCTGTGGCGATGCCCTCGTGGATGTAGCACGGCGTGGCCTCATGTCAGGCGGCGCTGATGCCCACTGAGCTCCAGGCGCTAGGCGAGGTTCGCGGCCTGCCTGCGAGTCCAGATGAGGTGCATGATGGTGAAGAATCGCACTTCTCCTACTTCTCCTGCTTCTCCAGCACCAGCATGAAGAGGAAGCTGAAGCAGGACTGCATCATCACCCAGTCTACCGCGCCCGGCAGGTTGATGTCAGTGGCCAGGAATGCAATGTTATCCCCCTGGTTGAATGGCGCTGTTCGGTATTCCAGGATTTAGCCAAGTTTCGGTGAAACAAAGGACATTACAGTTCCTGATATCCCATTCGAAACTGATGGGTTACGCAGATAGTTGGGATTTTCCGGTGTTTGTGTACCTTAAATCAAGTTTGTCAGCCATAAGCCCCTTCTGTCTTAGCCTGTATGTTGTCTCCACATCAGTTCAGTGGTGTGCTGGCAGATCATTTACAAATTGTGGAAGCAAAAGCCAGTCTGATCTCTTATCCAGCAGCTGTCTCATATTGCACCTCTCAGTCTTTGGACTTGTCTAGGTAACCTGACATAAAAATGTGTACTTAGATTGATTGATAAATTGTATGCTGTAATAAGTTCACAGTACTCCTACGGACAGAAGTCGCTTATAAAATGGCTAAACTCGCCTTATAAAACACATATGTTCCATACAATACCAGCAAGTACCATCTCACTTCAGGCAATGGTTTTGACAGTTCAGCTCTGACAATGCCCCCCAAGCTTCAGGTCCTGCTGACACTGCCTGGATCTTGGTAATTCACTTGATTTGTTGATTGTTTTCATAAAACATGTTCAGTTTTTAAGACTAATTAAGAACATATTTGCCTTCCAGGAATGGAAGAGAATCTGAGAGCATGGTGTACTGCATGCAGCACTTTTATGTGCTGTAGCCTCTGCTGAGGGCCTCCTTCAGGTAAGTGGAGACAGAGCCCAGAGGTAGTACATCATCTGGGAAAGATACAGCAGGAGGAGGACATGTTTGCCTCAGAATCATTTAATGAATTGGCCCTTGTAGGTTTACCTCTTTGAACTGACCAGCTATTGAGTCAAAATGCTCTGGCATATACCTGGCCAAATAGCTTTTGACTCTGATGTCCTAGATGATGCTACACAAAACAAGCAGGATGAGCCAGTGCTGCTGGTGCCATCACACTAGACAGGGATATGGTACCAGTGCAGGGGTCACATGACATCCCTACCCAGATTATCTACTGCTACTACTGTTTTACCTTCTACAGAATCGCTTGTGTAAATCAGAGTCACACCTGCGATCAGGCCAACATTCAGACTGTACTTAACTCAAGAGCACCCTCTACTGAAATGCTTTATAGCAGTAGATATAAACTCTTTGCCAGTGGGTTCAGGCAATACAGCGAGGAAACTGCGGAGCATTCATGTCTGTTAGAAGTTGTTACAGACACTGCTGAATAAAGACCTTTCAGTCTTTACTATGTAACACCTAGTATGTGAATCATTTTAAAGACCACAGATGTAGTCTATTTTGTAGGTATTCATTCTGCTGCGAGTCGTCTCTCAAGATGACTCAGCAACTGTGGTCCTGCATACTTTACAGATGTCCTCATGAGACTTGCCTGTTCTCGAGGCACAGTGGTCACCGCCGTTAAAACAGTTTGCCGTTTTGATGGTAATCCTGATTGATGTGGAGTCACACTCCTCATTTATTCCTAAGAGACCGGCTGCTTTCGCTTCCAAACCACTGGAAGAAGAGCAGAGTGCTAATGTCACTCTCTGACCCATTAAAGTTCTTATATTGTGGCAGCAGCTGTTTGTGTGTTATGGAGGCTATGGGATGGGTGGTTCCTTGTCCAAGTAAAAGCTCTAAATAGGTGCTGACATTATAGCTTAGACTTACACACTCAAGGGTTTGCAAGTCCATCAGCTGTCATTCGATCAGGACACCAGGCTTCGGTCTGCTCTGGAATGTGTTTCAGTGGGTGACATTTTCTCTGTGACTGCCTGAGCTTTATCCTGTACTTTTACCTGCTTTCAGTATTACTGTATACAGAAATACGTCAGAATTACAGCTAGCATGCCCTTTTCTCTTTCTCAATACACAGTTCAGGTCAGAATGTGCCAAAAGGTTACATATATATATATATATTATAGTCGTAAGTGTACACATGTGAATAGCATCCCATTAACAACACACTGCTGTCACTGGTGACCACAGTAATTTTAGTAGCTTGAGTAGTTCCCAGGAGACCTCTCCCCCAAAGCTGAAATGAAAATTATGCCCTTAGTTCAGAGGATGATGAGAAATGTGAAACTCTCCTGAAACAGGCCTGCGAACCAACTACACCAGGCAATCAACTAGACCCATCCCACTAGATAATAACAACTTCATACAACTTGATGACAACTTAATAATGTATTTATATAGCAAATTTGTAAAAACAGATTGCAGATTTTTTTGTAGACTAATATAAGAGTTGGCAGCTGATCTATGATGTAGTACCGTGTCTGTCCTAGAGAGGGTAGTATGTAACATAAAGTGTGCAAAAGGAACGTGGTGACAAACTTTCAAAATTAATGCAAAAACACTTAAATGCATTACAGACCTAATATGGCCCTGCTATATGCTGCACAAGAAAACAAATGGAAACAAACTGGAAATACTGGTGTGTAGACTAATTACATCTTTAGAATAATGTGTCTGGTTAACATAGCTGGTAATATGTCTGCCATAGTCTCATAATCTTTAAGTGTGATCTCTCACATGGGACATGCCGTCCAGTGTCTCTGGGTTTGTTGATTAAATTTTAAATCTGAAGTGAATCTAAAGTATTGAACACCAAATCTGAAAAACGTAGCTTGACGGAATGATGGCAATTTAATCGATAAATTATCTCTGATTTTTTTTGACATTTTAACTCTCCAAGACTTCTTGCGTGATAAACCACAGACAGACAACGTATAAAACTTGCCATGAGCATAACACTGTGACAGGCAAATCAGTCTGGTAAAATCATGCTGTGGTTGCTGTTTTACTAAACATTTTCGCCAGTAGATGGCAGCGATGTAAATCAAATATCAAGTATTGCTACACAGGCTTCAGCAACATTAAGCACAGGGAGAATCATTTGCAACTCAACAATCACCATTCTCTGAAAACTAGATAAAATGTCCTGTCCTGTTTAACCCCATCCCACTCCCATACATAGTTAATTGTAGTGTTAAAAAAATGAAGAGAAAGAAACAGACAGCAACTTAGTGCCCTCTCAACATTTTAATGTGGTCCCCTACTTGTAGCAGTGACTGTCAGTATCTCTCTTAAAAATTTAAAATTGGAATGATCTTTGGCTCTGTTACAGAAAGAATCAAAAAAACATTTAGGGTAAAGGTGAGGTTTTGATTTGATGAAATTTGAGTTTAATTTGTAGATCAGAAGAAGTCCCATGCAATTAACCTCATCCAAGTGGTGGTTAATTTTGTGTAATAATGTTATTTTCTTTATAGTATTCAGTTGCACCACAGTTGCTACAAAAGACCTTAAGAGTTAGATCATTTTCAGAGTTCAATTATGATGCAAATGCTGTGCTTAAAAATAAAAATAAAATAAATATTTTTTGTTTGTTTTAATAATGCCAAGGGAAATTGTTTAGTTGTAGGGATTTGAAATGTTGATACAAGGATACTGACACTGCACGTCCCTTCAGGGATATTATACTGAGTTTTAGTTGGGGCACTTAGCTGAAGTAAACAGAAAGGGAGGGGAGTGTGCGCAAGGCTTTGGAAACAGGCATGCTTGCAGACAGCCGACCACTGCAAAGTGTTGAGCGCGGGACAGACTGGCTTTAGCCCACACCACTCTTCCTCTGTCCGAGAGAAGACCCCAAACCTTTGCTGTGAGGCGCTCACACTCATCCCTACCAATAATGTGAAAATCAGACGGAAACGTTTGTCAGATGTTCAAACTCATCGTCGCTTCATTGTACTTGAGTGCCGTCTATTTTCAACACTGTCACACAGTTTGCAGTCAGGCTACAGTAGGCTATCCACACGGATACCTGGTGTGAGATGCGGCAATGTCCCGAGGAATATGCCCACGCGTAAACTCTTGCGGATCCCTTTGGATTTTGTCAGCGGTCATATTTGCGGTGAATGTGATCGACGTGGACGCGTACAGCTGTCATGAAGTGAGGACCGCTTTCCAGCTGCGGCATGTCGGTCCGCTGCACCGCGTACCGGAGACACCTGGCACAGGTGAGCCAGT
The DNA here is from genome assembly GCA_003416845.1 of Oplegnathus fasciatus. Classification (NCBI taxonomy): domain Eukaryota; kingdom Metazoa; phylum Chordata; class Actinopteri; order Centrarchiformes; family Oplegnathidae; genus Oplegnathus; species Oplegnathus fasciatus. The sequence goes on along the minus strand of NTHP01000010.1, from coordinate 716,295 downwards.
GGGTTCGGCACTTCCACAGTGAAGAGCACTTTGGCTAAAGCGCACGGCAGACATCAGAGATTTTGTTAGTGGAGCCACAGACATAAGTCAAACATTTGGCTTAAACAACATTCAATGCGATTTTAGCAAATACCACGTGCAAACGTGTAAATGTGTTAAGTGGTTATGACTACCTCCATTTTTAAAAACAGCCTTTAATTAATGTGCAACGCTTCTAACTAGTCTGTGCTTCTGTCAAAAGCACACGTGGGTCAGTACACACGCACTGTGAGTGGTCTCCCAAAAGCAAAAGTGACAGCAGCAAGAGACTGAAAGGCTGAGAGACAGAACAGATATTGCTTTCTGTTATTGCTTTTGTCATATTGTATCTCCTCATATTAGTCGTGTTAGTTGAAGAGATTTTTAAAGGGTTCTGACCATGAAATATCTCTGCCTGATGGTGTATATGTGGGATGCTGTGGGTTATAATGTGTTGTATTCTAAACAAATTATCGTAAGTGAAATGTGTCTCAACATGTTTGTCAGTCCCTTTTCATTCAAGTTTTTTTTCTCAGAAAAAACATGTATCTGTATATTAGTATATTACATGCTTAAGTTACCCAGTATATTCGCCAAATCTGTTCTGTCTGGTTTAAATTATCAGAGCCTCTTGATTTTCTCCACAATTTGTAGCTTCACATGCCACCCAGCTGCTTATCATACAAGCACGCTGTTTGGAGAGATTAAGCAATTATTTTGCAAATTTATTTTGGCAGAAAGCCGCCCAGCACACTCACAAGCTGCTGAGACAGGCTTTTTGAGCTACAAGTCTAGTGTGATGCGGAGGTTTCATATGGTTTAATCTCTGTGGATAAAGAGGCTACAATATTGTGTCCACAATAGGGGGAGCGATTGATTTTGCAATCTTTAGATTGATTTGCAGACATCAGCCACCACCATGTGGCCATGTGTCTTTAGATACCTGGGGAGGCGTAGGCCCTTAAGCCTACACACACTTGAGCTCAGGAGCCACAGTTTATGAGAATAGATTGTCCAGATTCCTACAACAGGCCTATAGAGTCTTTTGGCACCTCTGCTGACATGGTTCCCAAAGTTCCCCTCTATTCTCTATTCTATTCTGTTTTTGTCAGAGTGATGCTTGAAAGCAGCTTCAAATGCCTTGAAGGTTTTGTGGTATGTGCTTTCCTCCTGCACACTGAGGAAAAGTTATTTTATGAGGATAAACATTGGTTCCAAATCTGTTTTGGAGGCGAAACGCAATTTGAGCGGGTTTAGGCTTTGGTTCAACTATGCTAGCTTTGCTTCAAAGTTTTTCTGCAAACATAGTAAGAGACTTCATCACTTTTAAATAATTATGTCGTGTTTCTTCCATGTGGGGTAATTGTCATGTCTTTGAATCTTTTAATAGTTGCTGTAAATCTCTTTCCTTTATTATGAGTCTTTTTTAGCCTTGGGGGTGTCTGAGATTTAAGTGCATGTTTCCTCAAATACTCAAATAGCAGTAGATATGCAATGTTCAGCTATCTATATGGCTACAGACCAGAAACCTTACTGCAATAGTGTCACATGCAGGTTGGTGGCAGCTTAAGTATCATGCAGTCTGAGTCTGCAAGCTGTAACAGGGAGAAGAGCAATAGATAGCTGAGTGGGAAACATACCTAGAGGTGCATCCAAACCACTTGATATGTTTGTTTAGCAGGGTGTCACTACTAGCAACAGAGGATGTCAATTTCACTGCAAGCAGTAGTTTAGGGTTAGCTCTTAAAGACAACGGAAGGACCTTGGTCTTCTGAGGATGTCAGCAGTCTGGAGCAAGGCTTGCGTGACAAGGTTTTACAGTCTGCAGTACATTGGCAGAAGCTTCATATGAGTATCTCTGCTTGCAATTGCAGCTGTTGATGAGCATTTTACTGGACAGTGAGCAAACAGAAGCATACATACACATTATGGTGCGAAGGGTATGCAATAGTCTTTCCTTTGAATGGATTTGCCACCTCTAACCCCCGCAGTAAGATATTTTAGTTCTGAGACATATCCTCTATCTATAGTTATAACATTTTTGGAAAATGGGGCTGATACGATCCAGATACAAACTGCGGCTCCTTGGTCTGGACTATTAATTGATATAAATATTTGTGTTTGTTTAGAAGGTGTGGTGAACAGCATTTTTGTACCTTCCCCTCACAGCTAAAAAAACATTGCTGTAGCTTCACCAGTACATTTTGGGCTTCTTTCTTATTTTGCTTTTTATTTGTACTTGTCCTAGAGAGGTTGTTTTGGGTCAGATGCAATCTTGTCTTCAAAGCACTGACCATTGGAAGGGGGTGTTAGAGTGGGAGATTTGGTGTATATGTGTGTGTGTGTACACAATTATGCTACTCTGCTTCAGTTCTCAGATCAAATGCCAACAAAAGCAGCTCTTGAAATTTGAAGTGGCAAACCTTCAGCCCTTTTCACAGTCTGATGTTTGTTTTAGGATACAGTGCTGCGTTTCATTCATGTGAGGTGAACAGATTTCTCACTAAGCACCAGGAGTGTGGCAGCAGGGAACCTGATAGCCAGCCAATTGGATATGAGCTTATATAAAAACAATTGCACTTTAACGGTACAGATATTTTATGCAGTATTTCTTTGTTTTCAATTCTTGTATCGAAAAAAAAGCATCCAGTGCAATAAATTGTGATAGTGCCTTGTGATTATCAAGAGCACTGTAATTACATGTTATCATGCAGTGGTGGAAGACTCAGATTCTTTACTTAAGAAAGTAGGAAAATACTTGAATGTAGCAATAGCACAATATTTTTCACTACAAGTAAAAGTCCTGTCCGAATTAATTCCTACTATTAGGCTACTGTTATTTCTTTCCAATTAATAGGAATATATATTTAATAAAATGTCAGTCTTTAAAAATGAATCCCCCCCCCCCAAACTACAATGTAGTTTAAAGGCCCTTGTAGTTCATAGTAAAAAATACTTAAATTACAAGTGTGTGCTTAATGTGTTAATGAGTGGCCCTCAAGACTATTTTACCAATACTGTATGTCTTTTGTATTATTTCAGACCAAAATATTTGCTTTCCAGACAGTAAATGTTTGTTCCCTTGGCCACGCTTTATAAAGAGTGACTATATCTCCGTGCCAGATTCAGCATCAAGGGAACTTAGATAATGAGTGACATGAAGTTGCTTATCCTGTGATTATTTTGAAGAGTTATGGCCACTTTGGTACGGTGGTACACAGCCAAATGCTCCATATTGAGATTACCACAGGCTGCTGATATAGCCCTTTGGAGATAGATCATTTGGAAAGCAGACGGCTAGCAATGCTGTTCACAGACACACTACTTCTACAGCCAGCTTCTTGGATAATGTCCTCAGATATGATCAACCTATTTTACAGCTCAGTTAAAACTATCTGATTGAGCAGGGCTTATCTGATTGTGTACATACCACACACAGAACCCCGTTTTCAACTTGTTACTCTACTGCCACTCTCTGATTTACTGAGTCATTAATAACTAGTTTAGAGTGAAAGAGAAAGTGTCTTATATCTTGAATACAAGGCAAGCAGGGTCATGTGTTAATAGCAAGGGAATGGGAACACAGTGTGTTATCACATGTCGCCACATCCTTAACCAGTTACAGCTCTCAAAGCTCAACATGGTCTTTGGTTGGCTGTAGTTATTTTGATTCCCTTTTTTAACTTGGCCTTTCTCACTGAGAGAGTAACACATTGTGCACACCTACTCCATACACACTTAAAATCATTGAGCATCTTTGTTTTCTTTTCCTGGCCATCTCTCAACTGCCCACTTCAATCTGATGTAAAATTCACATAAGAACATTTCCAGTGAGGAAACTAAAGCCATTAGAAAAAAGACATTGATTGCAAAAAAAAAAAAACCGGCAACATCTCTGACAATGTCCTCAAGTATAAGACACACTACAGATTATTGAACTGACAAGCACCTCAGATGCTCTTCCCCGTTCCCCTAAACACTCCAGCCTTACCAGTGTTGCCCCAGTTTGAAGCTGATTACTCTGTCTGAGTCGGTCTCTACACAACATCTCTTATTGGATTTCAGCCTAAGTCTATCTTGTGTTTCAGTAGACTTTGTGCTACCTTACCCCCCCTGCTACTGTGGTAGTGGCGGATGTGATTTTATGAGGGTATTAGACTGCCAACTATATCATCTACCTCTCCAATGATATAAACATAGAGAAAAGATGAACCGTCTTGCGTTCTAGGAATAGAAATAGTACGTGAGAGGAGAGCTGGTTTCTGAGAAGGGGTGTTCAACTGATTATCTTTATCTTAAATGTTAACGTAATTACTCTGCCAGTCTGTGGTAGAGCACCCCTCTGATATCATGCTGCTTCATCAGGTCTGCCTGTCTCTCTTTAAGCTCTGTCGGTTCAACCTCTGCCCTCTGGCTTGGCTTTGGACCGCGTGCCAATCGCTGTAGGCCGTTCCAGCTTGGGGTCTGGGAAATCTAAACATTCCAGTTGAGTTTCAAGGTTGTCCAAAAATGCAGGTATGCGGCAAAGACCCTTTGAGATGTGTTTTCACTCAACATGGTCCATCCAAAACACAGCAAATCTATATAGAGTAAATATCCTGTATGTTCAGTGGATCTAGGAACTTCAAAGGGAACTGGCTTCCTGAGGCAGGAGAAGGGTAACTGCATTAATTGCCTACTTTTTAACAAAGTTATTCTTGTTCTCAGAAAAATATTAAAACAGCAGCATCAGGAAACCGCAACCCCTCCTGGTCATCAACACATTCCAAATCAAAACAAAGTTTCCTTACCATATTGAGGAGATGTGAGCTGCGCATAAATCATTTCATGGTTGCAGGAGTTTATGCACGTGTGTTTGAAAAGGGTGGTAATAACGTAACATCTTCTCAGCAGTATACTGTATTCAGCATTGCTACTGTAGTACCACATATTGAGAATGGCATGTGAGTTAGCAGGGCAATTATACAGTGGTAGAGTTTCTCCACTCAAGAGTTTTGACTTGTGCAATCAAGGGCACTGAGGTGTTGCTGAAGGGATTGTGACTAACAAGTCAAGACCCCTGAGCCATGGCTTTAATACGGCAAATTACTCCAGAGGTATTTGTCACCTGAGGACGATTAAACGAATTAGGATTCAGAGTTGACACCCAGTCTGGCAAGCAAAGTGTGTTAAGGTGTAGCCAGGCAGAATGAGTAGCATATACACTTGGCACTCACTAAGGACCTGCACCTACAATGTGGGCACAGGTTGTGTGCTCAGTTGGCTGTCTTAAGCAATAACTATTTTTGTGAGATTGCGGAAGTATTTACAGTAAAGACACACCTTAATCATCACTGGCACAGCTGGCTGCCCTTAGAAGGGCATAATGGTTGAAAAGAGATCACCAGTGAGTAATCAAGGCATGGTGTCTGTGAAATGTATAAGTATCTGAAAGGTCCAACAACTAATTTGTTTATTTCTAGGCAAGAACTACAGCATGGTTATTGAAAAGTACTATAGTGCCACTCAAAGCACAGTAAGGTCAACCGAAAAAAAAGAAGGGCACTAGTGTGAAGTGTGAAGTAGCTGTAGGGTTCCATGGTTGAGATTGGTGAGACGATGCATACAATAACTTGCGCGGGTGCTTCACCAGTTGCAGTTTCATGGCAAAAAGAAAGTAAAGTGGAAGTAAACTCAAATGACATCTTGGCTTATTTTCCAGCAAGATAACAAGCCCAAACATAAAGCCAAACCAATGCAGGAACGTCTTAAAAATCTCCTCTTGTAGTCAAGTCAGAGACCATTCCAATCCATCCAATCGAACATTTGAAGCAGGACTTGAAAATTGTTGTTGAATCATGGTCCCCAAGCAATTTGACAGAGCTTGAATAGGTGCCTACTAAATTTTGACTGGAAGTGGGTGAGAATCTACGCAAATATTTGGGATTTGTTTTGTTTTACGCTGACATTAAACAGCCGTTAAAACCCTCATTACACCACATGCTTTAATTTCATAGAACAACAAAACATGACAAAGTTCAAGGAGAAGTCCATGCCTTTTACAGCTGTGTATGTTTTCTGTATACCGAAAATTTAAATGGAGTTAAAAAATACACGTGTTACTCAAAAACAAGGCAGTCAGGTGTTAATAGATATGTCCTACATTGTAGACTTCAGTGACTCTGAGTCCTTGGAAGATTGTAGCCATGAGTACTCAGTACATATTTTAGTTTACCCTTCAGGCAGAAGCCACTAAAATGCTTTGTGTTAATATACTGTATGTAAAATATTTTCGTACAATACAAAAGAATGTACTCAGCAATATGTTTGCTGTTGGACGTACTACAACTTGTGACATGGCTTGTAATAATTCCAGAAAGTGGCCTGGTATATTCGTGACACAGTCAGCCTGTCCTGACTGCTGTGGTGGCTTTAACAGCCAAAGTCTTTCGGAGTATCACTTACTCCATGCAGCTACTCGCAAGGGACGGAGAGGCCAGTCTGGATTCCACTGTGAGTCCCTGGATATTAGTTTCATATCACAGATAACACACAAACACAAAGGATAGAAAGAGCCAGCCAGTGAGGAGAACAGGGTCAGGGACAGAAGGGGAGAGAGGACAGACTCCAAATAAGGTGAAATGACAACTTTAAAATAGAATTAAAAGATTGTATCATGCTTTTAACAAGCAATGAATATTTGACAAGAGGGACACCTTTTTCATGTGGGGAACACTGTGCTTTCCGGGAGCCGAATTCATGAAGTATTTTGCTTTACCACCAAGGGCTCTCATAAGTGCCACTAAAAATTTCTAGTGAAGAGTTTCATATTAAGACCTAATCACTATCCTGCCGAGAGAACAGGTTGAGCTTGTTTTCACAGGTAATGTGTTTCATGAATCAGCTTATTTAATTTGTCTACAATGATGAGATTCCACCTGTGTGTCGACACTGGAATTTATTAAGTGATTGACAAACATCCTTTTTTTTTAGTAGTTGGTGGAAATCAAAAGGATTGTATTAAAAGGTTGGTGTCATTCAATATTTGATGGACAAAAATTTGATGACATTTAACCCAAGGATGAGGTTGACCACCAGCAGTATTCACTTGTTGTGTCTCAGTGACCTGACCTAAGACTTGCTCCTAAATTGATCCTCATTTAGGAAATGTCATTAATATGGCCCCTGATTCATTTAAGAATTCATTTTAATGTATGCTTAGATCTGTAGATATCCATCTTGAAAAAGATTGGGTTTATTATTATTTATATTGCACTCATCAAAAATTTGAAAAAGAGCATTATTAAGCCTGGTAGGAGGTGCACTGGGAAGTAGTAGATGTAAGCCCAAAACAAAAGTGTATTTTTAATTTTTTTTAATTTTAAATTGGTCATATTCAAAACATTGATGGTCACTGTAAGTGACAGAAATAGTGTTATTTCTCAACATGCAAAAAAAACAGGATAGGACTTTGCCGAAATGGTGTCAACAGGGAAACAGTGTCGACAGAGAGACAGTGTTAATATAAAAAGAGTGGACTGCTACAGAGATGGAGATAATGAGCTGGAAGGGGCAGGACAGCCAGTTATGACTTCACTCGTCTGGCTCTGGGATGGGAACAAATGGAGCCTCACTGGGTAATTAAGAGACACCCAGGCCTCACTAGGATATGCCAGGCAAATGGGAGAGAGGGAGCAGAAAGGGAAAGAGGGATTGAGAATGCAACCCTATTGTGTTTCATGGAGGGATTTGGACAGTGAGGCACTGGTCTTGCGGTCTGTCCTAAGGCCATGCTTTAGGCTCTGGTTACAACACCTGCCTCCAGCCACCCCCGTCCACCCCCCTCCCCCCCCTGTAAAATGAGTTATCATATCAGACTTCTGCATTATGGAAATGTCCCCGTGCATGTGTATTTAAGCAAGGAAATGTGTGGGAAAGGACAATTTTAATAGCCCATGCTAATTGTGACCAGACTCAGTGATGTCATGACAGTGTCTATATGTGTAGCGATGGTGAGAAGCAGGTGACACTGGCAGGGCAGGGTGGACTCTGTTTCAGCTGATGTAATTGTGCCTGATTGAGCTGTTCTTTGGATCATAGTATTTGCAGTTAGGTCATTGCTTTCATGTGGTTGTTATGAACTGCAGTATTATGACTAATGACTGTCTAGTTCTAGAGGTGATTTCACACGAATTACTGTGTGTGCGCGTGCATGTGTGCTTGAGTGACAGCACATTTTGCATGTTCGCATTGCAGCATGCTAGTGCATGCATGTATTTTTGTGTTTTTATGGGACATACAGTATACATGCATGTACAAATGTATGTCTTGATGACGTTTGCAATCTTATGGGCCAAAGATCTTCATATATTTAGCAGACACAGTATTTATAGCAGGAAACGTGGATGAATTCTTGGTCTACTTTCTCACCCTCCCATGGTGCCTCTTCTGTCTCCCAGTGGAGTTATAGCCTGTCTATCTATGTGCATACTCAGGACACTATACATATACTCACACATATTTGGACAGCACAGTTCAGAATCATATATATATTTATCTCACAGGATAAAAGACAATTGTTTTCTTTATTTTACTATATGTTACCACTGACTTGAAAATAAAAAAAGATAATAAAAAGAATTAAGAAACATATGTCCATTTCTACTTGACTTTCCTAGATGTGGATCTGTTGGTTTGTAAGCACCAGGGTCCGTCCTGCTGCACCCGGAAGATGGAGGAGAGCTACCAGTTTGCTGTAAAAAGAGAAACCCTCCACAACATTCACTCCTACAGCTATGAGCTGGAGCACCTCATCTCCGGCCACTCGGATGCTTTCCAGGGTAAGTGCTGGGGCAAAGTGGCCAAGCTTGGGCTGGATGGGATTGATCTGAGACTCTGGGTTGTTGATGGATGGCAAAGAGATGTTGCGATTCAGTGGTTGGTGAGTTTTCATTTAGAGATCTGGTACATACTGTACTGTACCTACCACTGCATGGGATTGATTCTCCAGAATGAGAAGTATTTAATTTGAAAACTTGACCCAGCTTTATGCTGACCTGAAACTGAACTTATGCCCCTTATTTGAATCCAAATTCAGCAATAAAAACAAAGTAACGTTGTGTTTGTTTTCTTGCTTGCAAAGAATATTTATTTGTCCAGTATTTGTTGAAAAAAGTCTTCAGTCAGTTCCCCAGGGTCATGGTAGCTGGCGTGCAGGCAAGTGTGCAACTCTTGAAAATGGGCATGGCTTCACTTCCTCCCCTCTTCCCTTCTTCTGTGGGTTTGGCAGCAACGAAACTGTGGAGAAGGATCAGTGAGGGTAAGCGGGGGAAAAAAGAGGCCTTTTTCTCAGCCTTTAGTGTTTCGTGGAAGATGGTCTGCTTTGTCATTATCTGATCCTGCTCTCAGGACAGCAAAACAATTACTGGGACCCTTCAAGAAATTACAGTAGTTTTGGAGAGTGAAACAATCTGTGCATAGTAATTATTTTTGTTTGGAGTTTATTTTTGGGTGTATTTTTTTGTTGTTGTGATGCCTCTTTGGTAGCCTGGTCAGTTCAGATGTCTGAGTTCCGGATAAACAAGGCTGTGCTGTAGATACAAAGCCTGTTTCAGATAGGTCTTGCCTGCCAAAGGGTTTTGCACTACGCCCAACTGAATCAAGCAGTGCACTGGTTGTCCAAGCTTATCCTTCCTCTTCTTCTAGTAATTGCAGTGTCATTTAAATGTAAAAATTTCCGAGACAGACCAATTTTTTCCTCCTCAAAACCTCCAACACAATCCCACAGGGTGAGAGACATGCTTTGGATGTTTTTAGTGTTGCAGGAATTTCGGTACCATGCAATTAGTTTTATAAGACAATGGGCTGCTTAGACGCCATGTTGGCCAAGTCCTGTTTTATGATGGATCTAAGAGCATTACTGGTTTTGGCGTCCAATATGGAAAACTCATATCATATGTGAACAAATAGTGTAAAGGGAACAGTCATGGAGAATTATTTTCAGACATTGTTGTCATGGAAATTATTACTGTCATTGTCACATAGTGTTCAACGTACTAAAACACCACCAAGATATGAAATTGCAGTCCCTCCAACATATTACTATGTAGGTGTTCACAGAGTGCTGGAGATATTACAGTTGTTTTACAAGCGTGTTACATGAATAGAAGTAACCGTGTTTGAATAGTGTTCCTGGTATTCGTCCTTTTCATCATCATTAAGATCTTTCCCTTCTTACCTCATGTCTGAGCCTGTCTGGAGAATGAAGATCAGGTGTTCCACATATCCAGAAAAGGCCAAGATGGAAAATAACAATGGAATAACAATAGAAACTGGAGTATGGCGGTGCCGAAAATGATGATGTCACTAGCCCTCAATTTGCAAGGCCTTCTAAGGACAGTCTCTGTGCTGTCTGAGTGCCTCGAGTGGAATGTGAAGTAGCAAGTGGCTCATATACCACATGAAGTAATTAGAATATGATTTTGGCTGATACCATTGGTACTGTTATTCACACGCTGGATGGTGGAAATTTTCTGCGGGTAGCTTTCTTCTCCTACCCCTTTTTGTTTGTACTGTATCTATCCAATTGCACCACATGCAGTTCACCACAGAGCCAGTTGTCTGCAGGCTAAAAACTATGCTCTTATGCTGTTAATATGTTGTGTTTATTTGATAAATTCATGATGATTTCATGATGTCGCCACTATTTTCTGTACAGCTTTCCATCTGTCATTCAAGTCATACCGTAAATCTTATAACGACAAGCCCTATGTGTGTGTGTTTTCTTTATACACTGTAGCTTTTATTGGTTCAACTCAAAATCACTCCTGCTGATTGCTAAAGTTTGGCCAAAAGGACATGCCCATTAAAAAAGGAGATGGTGTGTGCGTGTATGTGTGTCTCTGTGTTTTTGTTGGCCTGCCTTTGTTTTGACAGCTCTAAAGGCCCTACTGTGCTTTGTCATGTGTGGGAGTTGTCATGTCATGAGTATGACCCCATAAACACAGACCACATTTATGACTGCTGAGAGGGTTTTTTTCCCTCAAACATTTCCGATACTGTATTAATATGCAGGAATGTGTTCAATTGTATGCTGCAATAACAAAGTTTTCTAGTGAAAAAGTAGTCTTGTGGGATTCTCCAGATATTACAGTCCACCTTTACCCAAATGCCACTCCCTAAAATCACATAGGCAGGTTACATCTTTTTACGTAACAACCTCCTTCCCCCTCAGTGTATCCTTTCCTCTATCTTCCCTCCTACCATTCAACTTTCCCAAAACCTACACAAGGTACACCCAGGCCAGCCCCCCTGGTCTCCTCTCTCTCCCCCAACACACAAACAGACTCTCCTAATCCATGCCATAGTTGATAGGTAATGAGTGTTGGGGCCTGATGGTGGGTAGGTGTCAACCACAGAGCCCAGTCTAAGCTGGACCAGCTTAGAGCTGCCATCAAGGGCTTTGGCCTGTCAGCCTATTCTAGCCAATCAGATCTGGAGTAATCTTACTGGCTGGACACCTCTCTGTGGCCTCCTGATTGGCTGATAGACATACATGCATTCTAGTGGCCAATCCATCTGTTCCAACTTTCTGTTTGCCCATGCTACTAGTTAATCCATATAATTGTTGGGTTAGAGCCTTGGGTTAGTTGATTCCAACAAGCGCTCATATAAATTACTCGTTCAGTCCGATATGCAGCAAACTCTTCTTGGCAAGTTATTGTGCAGGCAATCCAATTTGCATGTGTGTCACAGGTGGCAATGATGAGCAAGAGAGTAAGTGTCTGGGTATACTGTATACTCACACGGCTGGGGAGCAGATGTCAAGAAAATGCTGACACTTTTGATCACTAGTGTCACCGATATGAGGGGGACGTGGCTCACAGCTAAAGGCCATGACGTGTGTGTGTGTGTGTGTGTGTGTGTGTGTGTGTGTAATGTGGGTGTTCAAGCACTTTGTACATGTGCATCTTGATCATTGTGTGTGTGTGTGTGTGTGTGTGTGCATACATGTGTACCAAAGACATGTGAGCATGTACAATATTTACCACCCTTGCAGGTCACCATGACCTCAGGGCTCAAGTTGTCCTCACAGGAGTTGGCAAATGCTTTTCAGAGAATTGTATTCTCCTGGCCTAGATAGCTCCCGATCATCAATGAAAGCACATTGCATTTAAAACTTCAGGTGCCCTTCCACAAAGGGACAAGGAGTTCATTTGAGAAAGCGCGACAGCGAGAGAGAGACAGAAGAGAGAAAGAGGCCATGGCAAGGACGGTGCCTTTCCTCATTGAGGCGACATAATTAGCTGATCCTTGTCTCATCATCCAGGAACTCTCCAGACCCCCTGTCCTGGGAGACAGCATGTGCATGAGTGTTTGTAAGAGACAAAGTGATCAAAACCCCGACCTGAGGCACAGGGATACTTAAGGGCCTCAGCTGTAAATGGCAGAATGCAGAATAAGAGGACTCAGAGAAGTGAAGTGTGAAACTCTGACTGTATGGTTTGTTGGTGTGTCTCCCCCTGTGACTGTGTGTCTCCCCAGGCTTTCACAGGTGGCTGATTTCAGCCTATTGTAATTGTCTCTCTGGCCCTTGGGAATTTGCAGCCTCCCCGATTGTCTGCTTGGAGACGATAGGCAGTATTTTTCATGTCTGTTGCTCTTTGCACCCCAACCCCCCAATGTCTCTCATTCCCCCTCTAGGTATAGACAGAGAGACAAGCATATCTAGCCTAAAGCCATATGGTTTATAAGCCACCCCAGATGAAACCTTTTGAAAATTGTTGACTGTCAGTATCATCTTGGGTGGCTTACACAACACAGTCTAAGCAAAGGCAACTACTGTATCTTATTTATTAAATAGTGATGATTTATGTGTTTTGTATAGTGGGCATGTGTGTCTGCATGTCTACATGTGTGTGTGCAAGTAAAAGGAATGATGAATCACTTGGCTGACACAAGTCATTCTATCTATATTGCAATCTCTCTGCATTTGTCTGGAAATTCTCTCACTCATTTTGCCTGTGATCTTTTTAGCCCGTCCTCTCTCACACCATCATTTTTTTTTCCTCTCACTTCATGTCTGCATGTATTTTTCCCGGCAGATGTTTTGACCGACAGGGTTATTGCTCTAGAGGCTGATGCTTGGACACGGGATGACATTGCGCTGCACCATGAGCTCATGCTCAAATTAGGGAGGATATCCGGAATCCATCCCTACACGTCTCATTTAATCATACAGGGTGGAGGGGAAATGTGTTTATGGACCTAATAGTGCAGTGAATGCATTGCGTATTTGAGTGTGTGTGTGTGTGTCCTAAGCATGTTTGTGTTCTAACTACGCCTTTCTTGTCTCCTGAGTAGACATGACACATAAGGGCAGGATGCGTTTCCCTCTGAGTTTGCAGGACTCAGACGCGCTTGGGAAAAGAAGAAAAGAACAAAGGGAAGGAGGGAGGAGAGAGGGGAAAAGCTCAAAGCCTCTCGCAGTCATAAAGTCACACTCAAAGCTTCCCTAATTACCTCTGCTTTTCATCTGCCCCTCTCACCTCAGCATGAATGTGCGAGAACCCAGAGGAACAGGGAGTAGGGAGTAGAAAGTGAGGAGAGAAAATGAGATGGAGGGAGGGCTGATGGTTAAAGCAAAGTTTCAGTGAGAGTGTGCACAGGTGTGTTTGAATGTGGTTCTATCAGGTGTGTGCGCATTGTGGTCTGCCTTTGAAGACCATTGAATCAACAGGCTTTTGCCCTGTAGATTCACTGTGTGCTGCTGCTCTCCGACAGCTCTCCCTCTTTCTTCCTGGGTGTCTCCTCTCTCTCTGTCTGTGGTCCATACTTTGTCAGCACTGGTTGCTTAACAAGAACATGCTGGGTCTAGGTGGGCACCATGCCAGCTGCTTGCAACCCTCATGTCTCAAAGATAACCCAGCTGCCAAGAGCGCGCTCCACAGAATGAAACCATAAACACAAAATTCTTCCCCATCTTCTTCATCACCCTAAAAGTTTCCTTTCATTTTTCTTCACCATTGTTATTCTGCTCCCCAACAGTCCCAGTCTTCCTCACCAACCATCCATGCTCCCCAATATTACATCCAGTGCCTAAACAAATATGAGGTCTGTGTAGATTAGCCTGCCGCCAGTCTCCACAGCCATAATTTGACATACTAGCATGAAATGAAAGTGAGATAAATACCCCTTTATTTCTTGCCAACAACATCTCGTTTCTCATGAAATGATTTTCTGACACTGCTTTACAAATACTATTTCTAACGCTGCCTTTCAGCTACCCTCAGCAAACACTCTTAGTGTAGACTAAGCTTCGTCAGTCTCACTACTATCGTGTGAGCACAATAAGCTTGATGTCCAGGAAGTTTCTTGGTAATCAGACAAAGTCGCATCTCCCGGGGCTTGTTCTCTGTCCAAGAGAATTTGGCTTTTCTGGAACACAATCTGTCTGGCTGGCTGATGGGATTTGTGCTCTGCTGCTTCTGATTGGTCCAGCTTGGCCTTTTCCTGTGTCCTGTCTGACTCTGCTGCACCCGTCCATCCCAGACTGATCCCACAAGCCATAAAGTGTGTGTGTGTGTGTGTGTGTGTGGGCATGTGTATAAGTTTGAGATACAGATCTGCGTGTGCACACATTTGTGTATTGCAGCTGGCAGTCAAAATCTTTTTCAGAAAATGTCTGATAACTGTCAGCACAATTGACAGACTATTTCCCTTTTCGATGAAATTTTCACACATCTACCTTGTTCAGTTTAATGAAACAAGAAATTGTTTAGAGAAATGATGGTGGGTTTTGACCAAAATAAGGTCATGCTGGGAGAAATGAGGGAGTATTGGTAAGACGTAGCGTGAGGGAAAGAGGAGTTGAACATCCCAAATTGGCCAGACTTACATGTCTGTGAGGGAGAGCTGCCTCCATCCGACGCCTGGGGGAAATCAGGGTGTGTGCTTAATATGTGCTTTTAATGCATAAGTGGATGAGCATCGTGATGTACATGTCTCTGTGTTGTGACTCACACTGTTACTTCAGCCCAAAGTAGGTTGGAGTTGGCTCTCCTTCTCCCCTCTCTCACCACCAACTCACTTCATCACTCCCCCATTCAAGTCAACTCACTTTCCTCATTACGCCCTGTGTTGGACACTCCTCTGCTTCCTCGCCTTCTTTCTCCTCGCCTCTATGGCTCCTAGCGCACCATTAAGGAGTCCCCATGGTAGGCTTTACTCACTGATCCTCCAGTCATTCATCCATTGTATTCCAGAGGAGGAGGTACACTTAATAAGAGGAATGGATAGACAGAAAAATAACATGTTGTTCTGACCCTGCCCAGCCGTGTCCTGTCCGATCCATGGTGGATTATGATATCTGCTGTATTGTCTGCCAAAATGAAAAGAGGGTTTACATGGGTCTGCTCTTAAATCTACCACATTGTTGTCTATCACTGGCAAACTCGGAATACTTCATTTGGTTTCAGTAATATGATGGAATTTGTCCTTCACAAATATATTTCCACATTTATCTTGGTAATTTAGTATTTTCCGTTGATTTATTTTAACCCACAAACTGGAACGAAGCGTTTTTTTGTGTCGTTTTTAATGGCATAAGCATGAGGGCTTAGGCATAATCAAAGAGCAGTTTTGACCCATAATTGAAACAATGCATAAGTGACCCTCTATGCTCAATTCATAATAAAGCTGAAAAATGAAAACAGGGGTCACACCTGCTAAGAAAAGTGGAAAATACTTCATTAGACTCCCTTTCATCTTGGATTCCTCTCACACCTCAGACTCGGTTGAACGGTCTGTTTCATGTTAATCTTATGTTAGCCTAAATGTTTCCTTTCCTTTATCGTGAAAATCTGGAGTCCAGTCTTATTCTCCGGCCGTCTCTTAGTCATCATCAGTTTCCACTTATATAATGGGTTATTACCTTGACAAGGCTTTTTTGTTTTATCAAAACCACAGACTGTCATCAGCATAGCCAGGTTTTGGAGAAAATGCCTTCCATTTATTAGATTCACTTGTTAATGTTCCAGCGTGCAGCGTAATAAGCTACTGGCAGCTGATTTGCTGTTTCACGGAAACTACTATTTCTTATAATTCTTTCTTTCCTACACTTAAGTCCGTTTTTGGATGTGCATGTTCTACTTTTCTCCAATCTGCAGATGAAAACAATATTTCACAACTGAAATAAATAAACATGTAGCAGTCCCTCTGCAATGTAAAATGGATATGAACTTGCATACTGTATGTACAGTAAAGCTGCCTATGCTGTATTCAAGTCAGAAGTCCTTCCTACTTTTGTAAGTGGCATACCTTTGATTGTAGCTTTTAAGTAGTTATCAACTTGTGCAAATGCTTTTTGTGTATGACACTCTGTGCTGCTCCTTACTGCTAGACTATATCAAAAGAGACACTGTGATTGATATACCAATAAACAAAAGAGAAATGAGGGGTCTCTGTAGACCCCTGGCCCCCTTAATGCTTAGGACCAGAGGTGCTGTCCATCAGCCTGTCAACAGTCTGCCCTCAGGCTGGCCCTCCATATCTCCCCTTTATGGCATTAGCCATTTGAACAACCCTTCCTCCCTCCCCTGCTCTTCCCTCAGCCCCTCACCCACTGCCCCCATACTCTGTCTCCTCTGTCCCCGTCCTTCTCTCGTCTGCTCATTCCCCTGCCTTCGATCATGTTTCCCTACTTTGGCCAGAGCAGAGAGCAGTCTCCAATCTCCACCTCCACTCCACCCCCCCACCACATTATAGCCCAGTGCACCCCGAATGCCCCTGGCATCTGTGGAATTGTTTATGTTTCAGAGTTTTGATATAACTTGGCTGCCTTTTTAATTAACGGAATGCTGATGGAGAAATGGGGAGCATGCCCCCCTCCACTCCTCCACCTCCTCCTTCTCCACCACCTCCTCCTGTCCTCCCATCTCAAGCTCATTATCCCACCTGTTAGGCCCCCGCTAGGATAGGACAAGACAAGCAAATTAGGATTCGGGGCTAGGGTTCGCTGAAATTTGTGCACACACATTTGAGATTGTATTTGTGGGTCTTGGAAGGGGCTTATGGAGTCACAGTGAGTTTGGCAAGAGTTCAGCTCCCCAGGTCTTTCAGGTCAAATTTGCGTGAACAGCATGTCTGCACGTGTTGTCTGACAGATGAGTCATGCTCCCACTTTAGACTTTAGGTGTGTGACATGTGATTTTGCCACACAAGTATGATGAATCAACAGATTGATTCATTGACTTATTAATAGTTTATTACCATTAAACTGTTTGCTGAAAGGTTAGAGGCTGGGAGATTGTATGACATTGCAGCTCTCCTCTGTAACCTAAGATGACCAGTGCTGACTGGGAGATGGCCCTATGTACAGTATTTCTACTAATTAAAACAAGGATATGTAATCTACACATGTGTCACTATGTCATATATCTGTGCAGTGACCTGTCTGAAACCCAAGCCTGTGGTAGGATTAAAATGCTTTGCCTGAAAAGACGTTGGTCAGGTCCAGTCAGGACTGACTGCCAAGATAGGAAGGGCCCATAGCTCCATAGTATGAGAACAGTGTCTCCTACCTCATTATCACAATATTACCGCATCTTCAAGCACACGAGAGCATACACACATATGCACACCCACCTTTATAGGCCTACATGCAAATACCTAAAAATACAGACATACTTGCACTTGCCCTAACCCTTGCCTCTAACCCAGGGCTATACAAACTGGTTTAGGATTTGGAAAGTTCATCCAAATATTTGCATACAAGAACTCGATACTTCAGTTTTAATTTCACGTAGAGTTTTTAATTATTATTAAGAATTTGTTAATTTTGTTGTATATTAAAAAATGAGGGTTAACTTGAACTACAATGAGAACTTGATGGACCATTTCATAGAGAAAAAGTCACAGCACCTTTCTGATCACACAACAGGCCACATCTGAAAACATTTGATATCTTTATCTAATGGGACAAAATACTTTTCCAGGATTTACAGGAGTAACAAAGGTGGGCTCGTATTTGTCAGTGCAATGCACACAAGACATGTGATTTCTTTTGGTTAAAAAGTAAAGAAAGAGAATAATATACCGTAAGGGCAATGTTTGCTGTTGTACACTTGTCTCTGATTGAATTGGACATATGAGCCTGATTCTGGAGAATTGTGACTATGATTAGGGATTTCAGAAATGCTGCATTCTTAGACTTCAGGGAATGCTTTGTCAAGTTAGGCGGACTCTCTCAAGGCCAAAATACACCGCCGCCGAATGGCGCATGCCTAGCCACCGCTGGTGTGGGGTTGTACATACAAAATAATAGGGAAGGCTGTTTTGACGCTCGTCAACACGCCGACCCGTGATACGCCGACCCACGATGCTTCATGCCACTGTCCTATTTCCAGCCTTGCCGCCCCTGAAATTTTTTTTTCCCAGAGAAAAAGCTGTTTTGTACTTCGATACAATGTTGGCCCAACTACATACGTTTTTTACTAGTTTGTTGCTTGCTTTTCACTGTAGTTTTAACTATTTCACTTGTGCCTGTATCTACAAGGCAAAAATTAAAATAAAGAAATAAACTCCACTCGCTCCCTACTTGTACATCCCAGCTCCCATAACAGCTCTTCTTCTCCTCTGCTCCAGTGGCAACTCGACTTCCTCTCCTCACCTCTTGCTGTCGCTGTCTCTCGTGTGTGTAGAACAATGGATGAGGGGAGACTAGTTGTTGAGGTAGCGCTGCAGCACAAGGCTTTCTGTGGGTGCTAGGGGTGGCACTTGACGCTCGTCTTATGACGTGCTGCGGCGGCGGTGTGTTTTGTGCTTAACTTTTATAAAATATTTTCACTAAGTCATTATATTTTGCTGTGAAGCTCAGCGATACTTTGTAGCTCTGGGGTATAAACACTGCACACGTGTAACTGAGGTAACCATGTAGTTGCTTTGCAGCATGCATTGCTGTCTGCCACAGTATCTTTTGTGATACCACCACTAGGAGTCACCAAAGTCAGAAATTTGCTTGATATAGTAATTAACAAATAACTTACTACTGCAACAAAGTTACTACTACTAGGACTACTACAACTACTACTGGTTATACAGTATCATTATTTTGTCTAACCCCTGTATACACACTTATCATGTCTGTGATGGCTGTCTGGTGCCACATGTCCTGTGCTGAGTTTTGGCAACCCAGCTTTTGATGCCTTGGCCTTAAATACCTACTCAAACTGTGATAATACTGCTCAGTTAGACACACACACGCATCTCTCTCAGTGTGAAAGTGGCTTAGAAATTAGGAACACTATGGTTGCAACTTAAATCATAGAGCCACCACTGTGCGTGTTTTGACTCGGTTATTGTGGTAGCTTCACCATGGTGACACTTAAGCTTTAATTGTGCCAGTAAAACACTGGGTTGCCATGCAGAATGTAAAGTGGAAATAGCTTCTTATGAGGAAACCCAGTGATCTCAGAGAGTGGCCTTGGCATGGCATTGGTGGAAAGATATGGTATAATATCCCATCCCAGAGTCATAAATACATACTCTGTTTAGGCCACTGCAGGACAGAGGCCTCCTCTGCTTTGCCACTGCGGCTTTTTTATCCGTTTAATACCTTGTTTATTCCGAGCAGAGAGCATGTCAGAGTAGCCCCACAGGGCCACAGACAAAACAGGCCTGTTCATTTATTCATGTATAGTTAGCTTGACAATTATGTGTTTTGAATTTTGGACTTCCGTGGAAATTAAAGATAATTGCTTCATGCAAAATAGCCTCAATCCAGCCAAACTTCATATTTCCCAAGAGGCTTACTGATGGGAGACTGTGACTTGGTAATGATAGCCACCCACGACTGTGTGTCTGAATGGAGTGTGGTCAAATCCAGATTCAGAAACAGTGGTCAGACAGAACAATCAAATCCAATTGACTATCATGCAATGGTAGTTAGGACTTAAAAAGCTGCTGGTTTCTTGTTTTTTGTTATCGCCCTGTTTCCCAGTACTGGAAAGTGCAGAGAAACCCACAACGATTGTACTTGATTTATCACAGAATGAGAAACAGGATCCATTTTAGCGTGGGAGAGAACTTGATAGAGAACAGAAAATAACTGATGTTGAAAATGAATGAATCATGGGATCCAGTTTTTTGTTTGTCGGAGGGAGTGTGGAGAGGAAGAAAAGTGGACTCTTGCCCCACTTCTGTACATTCAGAGAAGAACATGTTTGAAGTAACAGCCATGGAGAGACAGGGAAGTTCTCTGGGCCCAGGGGCCAAATGAATCCAGATGTGAGAGCATGTTCACAAGGTGGAGTCCACTTGTACAGTAGTTGTTTTTCCTTGTTCAAAAGTTCAGTCGCTTCTTTTTATTCCATTTTTCCTGGCGGTCTCCCTTTTTTCCTCTTTCGTGTTCTCTCTCTGTGTCACTCTCTTGGCAAATAAAAATAAGCTTTTTTAACAAGTACGGAATGTTTTAAGGATTTAATGATCCTGTCATAAACCCTTTGAAAGAAGTGCATCCAGTCATGGTGCTCTTGAGAAGTATAAGACTGAATTTTTTAAAATGTCACCTCTTGTCCTCTGGTCTAGTTTTGTTTCGCCCCCACCATGCCTCACAGAGAGTAAGATTAAACCATGGTATTTCTGAGCATGATAATTTTATAATAACATTATGTAATGCCATGTAACCTAAGCCTGTGGGTACATCTTGTGGTGTCAATGTGGCTATTGAGCCTTGTGGCCTGACAGGCAGGCAAGCAGGCAGACCTCACACTGGTACCAACTCTGCAGCCCCCACGGGCTTAGGAGACACTGAAAGGGAACTGAAACTTAACAACTCCTCTCCCAATCTAATGCTATTTTTGCTCAGTCCCTTTCTTTTTGTGTTTCTCAAATTTTTGCTCTTCTTGGTCTGTCTCTAGCTGGACATCTCCGGAGGTCTTTCTGACTGCTTTCAGCCTACAGTCAAACTATACCTCATCACCCTTTGCTTTACACTATTAATCCCTAACAGACCATTACTTGTCATGTCTGTCTACTTAATTTCTGTCACACGCAGTCATGCTCTTCAAAACCCAATAGGCTACGACTTTAAATGTTGTGTATGCAGGAGCAGTTCTGATCATGACGATGGTGTTTTCTGGTGCATTATAAATGAGTTGTGCCTTTTACTGGCCAGTGGGGAGTCCCCGTGTGTCACAGACAGCGGTCATATTAGTGCAGCTGTTGAGGAGGACATGACTGTTGTTATCCTTCTGTCTGTGAGCTGGGAGGGGCTGGACACACACAGGCACACACACAAACACACACATACTCATTTGGTAACAATCACTGTGCCGAGATAGATTCACTATAAGAAAAGGTACTCTTATGAATGAATATATGTTATCGTCAAGCAAAGAGATTTTTAAAAACGTAAGCCCACAGAACATCATTTATAACATTTGGTTACCATTGCAGAATTGTCATACACTGTTGGTTTATGCTTAGTTTTTATCATTTAATGTATGTATGTGTGTGTACATGCGTGTGTGTGTATATGGTGTCGTGGTGGGGGTGTGTTGGCACCCTCCTTCTCCTGTCTCAATTTCTGTGCAGTTGCTACTGCTCCTTCATGTCCTGGCATGCTTTTAAGCTGACATCACACCCCAGAGGAGAGTGTTGTGTCCAGGACACGAATACACAAACACACAGACACACACATGCACACACATACATGTACATTCAGCCCCGCACAGTTGCATACAGAAGACAATGTGCGGAGAGTTGCTGAGAAGGAGAACAGGACGGAAGGTTCCAAGATTAAGTGGACGGGTAGTGAAGGAGTTGGTGGGAGTTAGGGTGTACGATAGAAGTGACCTCATGTATGTTAATAAGCAAGGCCAGGCATTTTTCTGTTCCTGTGTGATCATTTTTGATCAAATTAATATTTACATAATTTTCTAGGCAGACTCTTATTTAACGATAAACCATGTCAGTGAGCAGTGAAATGGAGATAAGGCAAAAGGGTATATTGGAGAAAAAGGAAACAAAATGAACTGGGAAGAGAGTCGAGCTGTTTTTCTAAATTTCATGTCTTTTTTTCCTTGCCCTCGCTTTACCCTCTGTCATGCCGTCTCTACTCTATAACAGTACCTTGACAAGCAAGAAGTGACACTTCATTGGCACCAATCAGCCTCTGCACTGACATCATTGATTGCTTTACAACTTCACTTGCTCACCAGGAAATGACATAGGAACTGGATGACTCACCACTGTGTGTATATATGTGTGTATGTGGTAGGCTGGTGGCATGTCAAACAGCCCTGTGGAATCTGGAATATACAGTATTTGCCGCAGAAAATGCAAACTGATTGTGGTTGCTGCTCATATCAGGATGCTGTTCATTTCTCTCTCACTCTCTCTCTCTCTCCAGGCAGAGACTGTCTACTTAAGACATAGTTATTGGGGTGATGACTTCATACGCAATGATATCCAACTGCATTATAGGGAAACTTGACACTGGGTTCTCAACCCAACTTACTGATACACACAAGCCAAGCTTAGCTGGTTAGGAGCCACGGTTTGGATATGTGTTTGCATTCTGAATGCCTTACCCATTTCCTGGAGAGCTTGTAGATCATGTCATCAGTGATTTTCAATATTACTCTCGTATAAAATGTGATCTCCCCCTGTCTGCCCTTCCATCGCTAATCTCTGTGCTTCTTTTTTGCTCTCCTTGCAGACATGTTCCAGTACCTTCTATCCTTCTCTCAGGGTCACCTGAGTTCTCTGTTGGAGGGAACGTACTCATCCTTGTCCCGCCAGGCCCTACCCCACGTTAACCAACTCTTCTCCTCACTCTCTCTCTACCTCCGTGGGGCCAACGTCTCTGTGGAGGCGGCAGTTCACCAATTTTTTAACAACCTCTTCCCACTTGTCTACACACGGCTCATCAATCCAGGCATTGAAAGCGGCATGATGATGGGCAGTGAAACGGGTGACTGTCTGCGCATGATCAGACAGGATGTCAACCCTTTTGGGCCTCATCCAGCCGCCATGGCCCAAGAGCTGGCTGGAGCACTGGGAGCCGGGCGACAACTGGGCCTGGCCCTGGAGGAAGGTCTGGAGGTGATGAATGCCACCGAACATGTCAGCCTGAGCAAAGAGTGCATGAAGGGCCTGGTGAAGATGGTGTACTGCTCCCACTGCAGAGGCTTGACACTGATCAAGCCCTGCGTGGGCTACTGTCTGAATGTAATGCGAGGCTGCTTGGCCAGCGTATCAGAACTGGATCAGCCTTGGAGGAGGTATACCAACTTGTTGGAGCAACTAACCCACGCCATGGCTGGGCACCACAGCCTGGAACTAGCCCTGCTGGGGGTTAGGGGGCACGTTAATGAGGCCTTGCTCTACGCACAGCTCCATGGTCCACTCATCACTGCCACGGTGAGTACACACGAGATCAGCAGCTTTAATGGCACATGCACAAAACCTCCCACCTTTTCTGTTTAACATCTTTGTTTTATACATATATCTTGGCAATGTTCAATGTATTGATTGGAAAGCTTTTGCAAGCTGCATGTGTATTATGAACCATTTTTTCCACCAATGCAACAAAGAACGCTGTACGCTGCATTAATGTTGAACACAGTGTTGAAACTATTCAGAGAAAAATAATGTTTCTACTTAAATAAAAAAGTTTGACCTCCTCCAAAGAAATACAGACTGCGCTGAGACTAGAGAAGGACTACTTTTCCAAAATGGCAAGGCAGCTAAAACTCATTATTATTGTTTAGGTTCTGACTGTAGGGGAATATTATAAAGTCCTCATTGACTATGATGAAAATGAGAAAAGTCGTGGATAAAATGGGGATTTGGTGCACTTGCATTCTTTGAGTACTACCATATGCCTTATGCTAAATGTGGTTTTAAGCTTGATGTTCACAACATGAAGACAGTTTCATGAACAACTGCCAGATAGTTGTTAAAACTGAATATTTAAGTTAAATCTACAGTGAAAATTGTTCTTTTGGATTTGTATTCTTATTTGTATTCACGGCAAGCGCTGTAAGACTATACTGAATAAATAAAAAATCCATTTAGAGTTGGCAATTGTGTTTAATTTTTCAATTTAAAACAATGTACTGTGGCTGTAAACCTGGAAAAAAAAATCTCTGTAATAGTTCCCTCATCTGATGCGATACACTGAGTGGTAGCTGTCTTTGCATGTCAGTAATTTGCTTTATTTGAGATGCCATCTAAAAGCAGGTTTGTCAGTAAATACAGTACACTGCGCTCTTTATCCTCACGTTTTAAACACTACCCGACTTTCTTTATAGCTAAATTAAAAGGTGGAGGCATGCATGTGTGGGTGTAAGGTAACATGAGTCATTCAACAAGGAGCAGAAGGTGATTAGCAGAGATTTATGGACATCATCAAGAGGAACGTAACTAAATTCCCACTAGCATGTCAGTCCCCATGGCATCTCCTCTCTCCTCTAACTTTCAGGCATGGTTGTCGACTCCGAGTATGTGTATTCAGTGTTTTTAAATGAATTTATAACAGCACTTATAAATGTTTGTCCCCTGGGCATGACCTGGAGAGTTCTCGACATCATTCTTCCACGGCCTTTAGTGGCCCCCTTTACTGAGTAGGTGGCTGCACTTGACTTCCCCGAGTTGTGGGAATAGTCTGTGTTATTTCTGTTTGTTATCCCAGTCTGTGTCTCTCTTATCCTCATCCCTACTTCTCTCCATCTCATTAGTTGGCTATGATGGGTAACAGATATGAGTTTTTATGATTCATATCCTGTCAACACCTTGAGTTACTCAGTTGGACAATAGCTTTCTGTGATAAGAATGTGCTGAACATGGGACCGGAGAAGGGAAGAACAATGCTTCAAATGTTGACAGGGTTATGTAGGGTGCAGTTGTTCCCTAATATCTTTAATGGGACCACTTGTGGACAAGTCTATATTGGAACTGTTCCCAGAACTGGACTGGAACTGTAAGACGACACTGTAGAAGCCATAATGCGCAAGCTGGATTAAACTTAAACTTGGCTATTTTGTTTGACTTTATGTACAGTTGCAGTCTTCCAATGAAGTCTCGTCAATTACTCTCACAGACGGCAGTTTAGTTTCCTGACAACAAAGCTTGTGACTGTAAGCCATATCTCAAGTTTTCGTTTTCACAGCTTCACTTTAGCACATTAAGGCGCTATGGAGGCAAATTTCAAGAAAAAATCACTCATTCCTGCGTAGAAATGTAGAGATCAGCATGCAACAATGAAGTAACTTTGACAAAAAAATATTTATGACAAGGTGTTCACTGTTAGAGATTATCTTTGTACCAGAATGAACTGAAACAAATGTCTGCCTTGAAGGTGGAAAAACACATTTAACATGTACATAGTAATTCTAGTGGAAAATGGTTGGTAGTAACATAAAATGCAAGTAATTTGTAGTTAATGGGCTTATACATGCATAACCACTGGTATGGTCCTTTAAGTTGTGAAGAAAGATCACAGAACCTGAATGATTCTAAATTAACCACTCACATTAAACACACACATCCAAATGTATAGACACTTACTGTATATACACATGCACGCGCAGACAGAGGAGGGCTGGTTGCCAGGCTTAAAGACTGACCTAATACAACTATGCAGAGAGAGACCCTGCTTGTATTTCGTGTGTGTATGTACGTATGTGTGTGTGTACGCCTGCTTGGTATTCATGGGGTGGCAGGCAAGCTTGGAGCAGGGAGTCCAGCACGGGGACAAGTGGGACAGAATTGAAAGGGTTCCAGCTAGGCCATACAAACTAGACCCAGCCAGCTGGAAAAAAGGGCCAAGAGAATTGTTGCTGATAAAGGAGGTGGCCCCCAGTCGGACACTGGTGGCTCGCATTTTCTGTGCTCTCATTGCTTCACGCAGGCATTCACCCAGGCTAGAGTGCAAACATGATCAAGTTTACTCATTCACTTCCGCGCACACACACACACGCTTACCCACACACAGAATAACACACAGTTCTATTGCCGTGTATTACCTACAAGCCATGGCCTTTTTATATCGCAGTATGTTTTTATATAGCCACAGTGGCCTGTCAAGGAAAACTGTTAAGTCTCCAGTGCCCAACTACTGTGTCAGCGTAGCCACCTTCACCCTTACACCTCCATATACCCCCCTCCCACACATACAACCAATTTTAAACACCTATTATCCTTACTGTCTTACTGCAAAACAAATAAAGTGCAAATACCTTGCTTAACCTACTGTTGATTTTTTAGAACTTTGTATGTGTGAAGTCGAGCACAAAGAAGTAAGTCTGTTTTTTGCCGAGTCAGAATATTATATGGAGTTGTTATTAAAGGAATTATTGTGACTGTGTGGTTTTACACTGGGATGTTATCCCAAACCATTTTGTGGTTGCTCTCCCTCTCACTTAGAGAGCTGCAGACTACACAGAGTCTGCTCTATATGTTGCAATACGTCATAGGGTAGGACCCGGGTCATAACACATATACTGTACATACGCACACACATCGCCACACCGCGTGCAGGTATCAGGTTTTTAGAAGTCCTGTAAGGAGCCTAGATGTGCGGCCCACCCTGTGACAATACTAACAGCGCACGTGAGACTGAAAGGCAGCTATTGATAGTTATGTGGGGCAGCAGAAGGATAGATTCTGTTTTAACACATTCCTGCTCTTATTGAGATGGAGCGTGAACGTGGGTCAAAGGGAAGTGGTTATGGTTATGGATATTGGGGGAGCCTGGGGCTGGATTATGTCGAGTAGACACAATTAGAAGAAAATTGGAAAATGTCCAGTAAAAGTTGCTACTCTTATTGGGCCCCAGTGGAAATGGTAGCTCCAATGTTTAGTGAGGTTTTCTCTCTCTGAATGCTGCCCTGTTGAGTTCATCTTAGAGTTTCTCCCTCCAGAGTCAACTGTGCTTGAGAGGCCACAGGCTGCTGTTTATTGACATGGCCATAAAAATTATATGGCTCATATGACCTAGAGGGGAACTTTATATTTTCTACTTGCTAAAGATGAGTAGACTTTAGGGTAAATCTTGACAGACAGAAGCATGTATTCACTCACACCTTCATTCACTAACTCTCTCATTCATTCACTAACTCACTCACTCAGTCGCTCACTGAGAGCCTTATAGTCTGCTTATGAGAAAATGGTACCAGTGGTGCAGATTAGAGCAGTTTATATGCAGGTCCACCTTATCCGCTTGTTGGTTTTACCCCAGCTTCTCATTACAGTCTTATGGAGGAATGATAATAGCAGCCTGGGCCTTTAGATAATGGAAACAAGGGCCAGTGGGATGACTGGAAGGTTTCCATTCACCACGGCGGCACCTCAACAGACTGCAGTGGCTTACATTGCAAGCGCTTTTTCTTTTACTCTGTCCCACAATAAAGTAAAATAATATCATTGGTGTGAAAACAAACTTTGTTGTTATCACAGTTTCTTATTTTACTTTCCCTGTCCCATTCTCTGCAACCCTGTATTTTCATGGTTTCAGCATAGGAATGATGATAGATACCGTACCATCAAAAGCAAAGCCTTAGCAAAATGTCGCAAATCAATGAGCAGAATTGCTTTTTTGGCAATATCATGATTTATTAATATATATTCCAGAAACATTGCCATATGACAATATATTCATATTACAATATAAAATTACAGAACAGAAGATTTTATCCATACCACCTACCCTACTTCAGCATCATCTCACATTACACATGGACAGTTTTTGTGTTTCCCTTTAAATATATTTCTACACAAGACAAGGAAATTGAAGACGCTAACGGGAAAAAAGGATGGTTATTACTGTATGCTTAAAATGAATGATAACAGTGGTACTTAAAGTAAATCTGATGTACATAAAATTAAAATAACATTGCTAGCACTATAAAATAAAAAATAAATATAAAATATAATCAGAGTGGCACTCGTGTTAGTTATTACAGTTATTTTAAGGTTTAACAAACAGTAGCATAATTGAATGCTAATAATGGAATGAAAGGACATTGCTACATTTCTACAGGTCACTTTGATAATGTACCATTGTGATGATATACAATGTAATATTTAGTCTATGTGTAATTCAACTTACATTTTGGATTTTGTACTTTACAGTGTGTAATGGGGCATGTTGGGGAAAAAAGAGTTTTTCAAAGAGTATTTCAACTAATATAGTAATATATTGTTAATTGCACTGTCACTGTCAAATAAACAACAAAATAATAAAAGAAGAATAATTAAGTGTGCAGGTAAGAATAAAAAGACAGAGGAATTTTTTAAAAACTTTTTGAGATACACTCTGACATCAGCTGCTGAGAACAGCTCTGGAGGTCACCTTATATAAAAGGATTAGCTACACAGGCTCAGGCATTTTATATATGGTTTCTGTATCTAATATTTGAGACTGTTAGCAGAATGGTAGCTGACGCAAAATGTGCTCATGGCCAATCTATAAGCTTAACCCATCTTTCTAAGTTGTGTGTGCCTTTGGCACTCCGTCTAACCCTCAAGCTGACTGACTGACTTACTCAGCAGTCCATTAGCTAATGACGGTGGGTGCAGCCTCTCTTCTGCTCGGCCACCCTCACACATCTTTTCCTGCTCTCCTCTTCCCTTTTTTAGTGTTTGCCTTGCTGCTGATAATATCCAGCAGCCCTCAACGCCACAAAAAATGACCGCATTTCTTCTCCTCCGCATGAAAAATACAGTTGTAACAGTAAGCAATCACCATATGATATGATTGATTGCTGGGCCATTAAATTTGGATCAGAACATAAAGCAGTGGTCCTTTTTAGTGTATTATTTTTCCTCTGTGACCCATAACTTGGATTGGTGGAATCACATCATTTCAGAAATCATGTAATTTCTCAGATATGTAGTTGATTATTAGTTGATGAAATGTTCACAGAAGGGAGACTAAAGGATGTGGGGCTTTCCCTCAGAGCCTGAGGTCTGTTACTCAGATGGACTGTTTCACATGGAATAAGAAATGACAGGAGAAAAGAGGGTTGACAGACGCACAAATATGTTGATCTTGTCGTTTATGAGACTAATAAATATCAACCACAAAGCTCATATCCATAGGTCTTTGCAACACTGGTCACAGTCGGTCGCTGGACCAATGAAAGCCTTAATTTGATTTGGGCAATAAATTTAAATTGTGACAGAGAAAAATGCAGTGACACGACACAGAGATAGTACCTCCACCTTGTCCAGTAAATCAGGACACCTCATCATGTTATATTGCTTCTGTCCACTATAAACTGTTTCAATATCACACTGAAACTTTTTCAGAAAAAACAAAACACTTCTCTGGTATTGCTGATCAGGTCCTTTTTGACCGCTTGGTTCTAGATAATAACTAGATTAAATGTGGTGAACCACTGTAGATGTCACCACAACATAATATCCCAAAACATACCACCTTGGGCTTTCTCTACTTGTTCTGACTGTGGTGTCTCAATCCATTGAATCCACTCCACCCTGACCACATGGCCTTTTTACCCTTTTGTAAGCCCTCCCTCCTACCCCTCCATGTTTCTCCCCCTCCCTCTCTGTCACCCTTTAAATATCTGCCATCCCTGTATGTGTATTTTATACTCCCAACAGCCTCACCTGATGCCTGGTGTTTGGGCACCTTTTAACTTGAGCTAGCTGGCATGATAATATCATGCAGCTGCTGTGACGTTAACGTGAATGCCTACTGCATCTGTGTTATGATTTTAGTGGTAATTGCTGGTTCATTGGAAGACTTCAAATGGACACATGGACTCTTGAAATTTCTATCCACAAGCTTATTTTCTTTGCATGTGCACGTATGTTCCACCATATCACAGACACAGACAAGATGAACTCACTTGACCTTCCTCTGTCTTGTTTTCCTGTCCCTTTTCCTCCATCTCTGTGGTGTAACACCACTTGAATCCTCCGAGACATCTTTCCACATCGTGTGTTTGTAATTCTCGTAAATTTGTTTACAAAGATGGACAAATGTTGTCAACAAACTCCAAAGTAACACCCATATTTACAAGGAAAAAAATGAGAGCCTCTCATTTTTAGATCATCTGTGAGTGATTTAATCAGGGTAAACAAGCCTCAGTGTGGAGAGAGAAACTCAATGTTCTCTTCACTGATTGGAATCTCAAGGACTTTTCCCTGTGATATACGAGGGACCGAGTCTCTCTTTAATTAGCACTGACATCATTCGGATAAGAGAGAGAAAAAGATGGAGACGGGGGGAGTGATTGACAGAGACTGCAGAGTGAAGACTAAAGGGAAAGATGGAGACAAAGTGATTTAGAAAGAATGAAGAGAGACCTAAAATGATGGCAATGAAGAATTGGTGGGGAGAGAGAGAGAAAAGAAGGCAAGAGGAGAGGCATAGTGTTGTAAATCATCTGTACTCTCTCACTCAAGGCTTTCTGGGAGAGGCCGAGTGGAAAGCTGTCACAATTAGCCCACGAGTGGTTCAGGGGGTGTTATATATGCTGAATGTTTTTCACTATTTTAGCGTTTGGCTTAAAGCTACAGCTCATTATCTCCAGAGTACATAATGTTTAGGGCAGATCCAAACCAATAAATTGATGATGTTTGCTTTCTTTTGTATTCAGTAATTAATTAATTGATTATAAATTCTTTTTACAGTTCATATGACACCCACATCTGTCTCTGATGCAGTTTGTCTTTAATTACTGCCTGCTCTTATAGTCACCAGCTTTACTCTTTTCTGACCAAAAGAACTGGCACCTGTTACCTTATGCATCATGTATTGTAGAATTTCAGTGCTAGACATACAAACTTCTGAATAAACTTTGTTCTCTTTCTTGTTTCTTACAGACTTTAGTGAGAATTAGTTCCAGCAAAAGGGTGCCACTTTTATTGTAGTATATTAGATTATATATTTACTTAATCACAAATGAGTAAGTCATGAGCAGTTCCATCAAAAATGTAAAATAAGCTTGGAAGAGAAAGAGACTTTATCCTTTTTAAGGTTAATAAGAGCTAGGACTTATCTCCCCTAGAGAGAAGTTCTCTGACTCATCGGCTGAAACATTGTTCTTAACTTGAATGAGTGCAAAAAAAGTCCTAGACAGACACCTTTTAAGTAGGCCTGGTCACCCATCTCTTTTTGTACCATCCTTGAGTCACACACATGCTGCTTTCTGTCTCTTAAGACTAGGTAGTTCACTATCATCAGCAGGTCTGATCACAGAGAACAATCTCTACCCATACATTATAAATAGAATTCATCTTCAGTCTTAACCAGCAACGGCATTTCATCCTGAGACATGTAGCTATATATAAGAAACTCGTCTGTTAATTTATGTGCTCTATTTTATGTAAATAACTGGCTCTACACACAGCAATCTTCATCATTTACAGTGTAACCCTCTCATTGTAGATAATCAGCATTTGATAGAATCCCTGCCTTCTCCACCCAGAGCCACTTAAGATCATCTTTGGAAATCCAGGCGTGTTATTATTTGTTCCATTGATGTGAAATGAAAGTCTACTGTCCTAGTCCTGGATTGACTGCTGTTTGAGGCCATAATGGTCTGATTAAACTCAAAACCTTAAAGCCTACATCTGTCTCTTTGTGTGGTTAAACGTAAAACACAGCCTAACAGGGCTGTCGAGGGAGAGGAGAGAGACTTCCTTATTCCCCTAACCCACCCAGATTTTCCCAGATGGTCCAGGGTTTGAACTGGCAACTTCCCAGTCTCAAGCTTGCTTCCTTAACCTCAAGGCTTCCACCACAACACTGCTAGTCCTGTGAAATTCAAGTAGTTACCTTAATGCATAAATAAAGGGGAAGCATTTTTTTTTGCTATACATATATATATGGTTATTTTTGGATGGTAGTGTGTTGTGATAACAAACTGTTACACATAGTATCTAGTGTTGATCCTCAGCAAATGTAATTGTGTCCTTTTTTTTTTGATAATTTGGATGTGACAAAAGCAGATACCTGAAAGACTGCTTGCCTTATAAAGTATATTGCACCTGAAACAGTAGGTCTAAGGTTGTTGATGATTTTTCTTATTTTAACATGATGAAAAAAACACTGTGGAAATCGAAATGGAAACCCTTCTCCTGCACAAGTCACGGGTCCTCCCTTTCTATTTTCATATGTGTTGCAATTAGGGATGGAAATTGCTACTTGTTTAAACACAATTATCATGATGCTCGACAGCAAAAGCTCCAGTCATTTGAAATAAAATTGATGCCTTGGGTTTTCTTTGGAGAAAACATCATAAACAACCATGTTGCCAAAGTAACGAGGATCTTCCTGTGCGGTGGAATAGATAGCCCACCAGTTTGTGAACCAGTGCCCTGGCGTTCTCTTTGCGTTCCAGTGACTTGGCTACTGATCGCATTTTTTCTTCTTTCTTTCTCCTTTAGTTAGTAACCGCAATGAAGTCAATACCAAATAAAGCTAATTGCGTTTGCTCTCGCTCTCATTCGCTTGCTTTTTTCTGTCTGGTAGTTGGTTACTGTACATAACTCTCACTGAAACATTCGTGTTGAATGAAATTCCTATTCCAAACGTGGTCCAACATGGTGCGGAACAGGGGCTTCTGTTTTTCTGCTATGTCTGTTCTCTGACTCTGTGCCAGTACATAATTTATCTAAACCCGAATAGAAGGAGAGCACTGTTGCCGCTTTTGATTTCTGTCTTTGAGAGCAGAATGTTTTATGGTCACTTACGGGAATGTAATTTTATTTCCTAATTTTTACTGGTTAGTGAATATTTCATGGTTATGAGAAAAAAAAATGGTTTAAGAGAGTCAAATATCTTGAGATGAGATGACAGTGACTGTGGTTTGGATAATGGATGTCAGCAGCACTCCCAAGAGCTACTCTCAGGGATATGAATGAAAGCAGAGACAATTTGCAGTTTTGAGCTTGTTGCCATAGTGAAGTTATAAAATGTACATATTTGCACATATGCATGCACTCTTACACAAATGTACACAGTTTTTAATAGCTTTAAGTGAATTCATGAGATTCAAATAGTACAACTAATGGCACAGATGTAGTGCTTTGTAGTTCTATGAGCTGATGTTCCATTTAGGCCATTCAGCCCTTTGATACATAACTATGATAAATGAATACTAAGGCTTGGTTGAAAAGTGGATATTGTTTTAGCTGAGGTCAGGAATGGTTGATATAATAGTCAGTATGTGACTGTTTTTTTTTTTAAATTTCAATACACTTTGCCAACTGCTGTAGAGGAAAGATCTGTGTACCTTTTGTTTCAAATGCTAAGTATTTCTGAGCTCTACTATAAAGTGTGTTTAGCCGTTGTTCACTTTGGCAGAGCTGACAAATATAGTACTGTTCCTAGAGTTAAACACTCTGTAACATTAGGCGACCAGACTGTGTGTGTGTGCGCACATTTAGCACACAAACTATGGAAAAATGGATGAGGGGGGCCTTCACTGACCGAACAAGCCCTCTTCATCCCACAATGCAATGCACTTGGGGTGAGAGGGGGCTGAGAAAGTTCCCTTGGCTTTACTGGGTAATCCCTTGATAAATAAACTGGGAAGACAAGACCACCGCTGCTATCTGTAAGTCAATACTCCCCTGGAGAAGGGATGGCCCTGGGCTTGGCTAGCTCGGAGCTGATTCTCTTGCTGCACTCTTCTTACACTCTCTTGCCTCAGGATGATATGTGCATAAGACACAGATACACACACATACACACATCAATTTTGAGTTTAACACATTGAAACAGATCCTGGTACACACCTTTCTTAAGATAAAAATAAAGGATTTAGTTTGAGTGGACTAGTGTCTATTCTGTTGATATGCAAAACAGTAAACCAATGTAAGACATGTACATACTTGTAAAAGCACTGATCCATCCTGCCTTCAGCAATAGAAATCAAATTTCATTGGCTAGCTCAAATGCACATAGAATACATGCCTCGTATTTCCCTAAAGTCTGCCCATGTGGATGACATGCATCCCACCAATCTGCCCCCACCATCAGCCTCTGTCCTCAGGCAATCATAGAAGGAATGCTCAACAAAATAGCTGAAATTGTGAAGGTATAACAAGGACAAACAGGTGTTCACACACACATACACATACAAAACCAAGTACTCATGCAGTGCCCAAATGGGATTTTCATTCTCACGCCATCATCAGGTCAGAAGATAATTGATTTATGGCCGTGTTCTAGCCCATGTCATTATTCAACCTGTCGTCTGATTGGCCCTCAGGATTTTGTGGTCATAAGATCCAGCCTATAAGAGCATGTCTCCATTTCTCAAGAGGATCCATAACGAGGATACTGTTTATTTTCCCTACGATGACTTTGTGTTCTGTTTACACTGTTGTATGCTTAGTTAGGCATAAGAATGATTTGCATCAGCGCTTTTGTTTCGAAATGCGGGCCTTTTTCCAATCTCTTCTGGCCTCCTCTAAAGTAGCGCATTTTTGAACCACTTCTCTGCGGTTTGGTTGTAAAAATAATGGGGTAATGCAAACAGAACTATGAGTGACCTCCTCTTGATGTTCATATTTTACACAGATGTTTACATTTTTGTCTCTGAGAATAGCAAAGTGTCATACAAAGGAAGCTGAGAAATGGCACTGGATTTAAAACTTCAGTGTGCTTCTTTGAAAAGTTCACAATGACAGGATTAGATCCTGTTTTAATCCTCCATTTAACATCACTGCATAGAAATGATAACCTGTAGCTCTCACCTTTTTTGGTTGTTATTCATGTTGCTAAATTAAATTTATCACCTTTGGTCTCATGAAATGTATTTAAAACTTGATGTTAAACTTTTGGGAGGTACACGGCTGTCCATCAGTAGCAAGAAACAATTTACAGCACAGTACTTATTTTCCTGCTCTTTAAAATTATTTGCATCATATTATAACAATGCCCCAATGAATTTTTGATAATATTCGAAATATATTCGTCTGAATACTGCTTATGTTCAGATGTGTTTATATTTGCTGAAGTGCATTTAGCAGTATGGGCTCCCTGTCCTGTTTTTGTTGTCAGTCCTTCTTAGCTCGTTTGTCCTCTGCCACCATTTTATTTGACATGTATTTAACCAGGATGGCCCAAATGCCAGAATGAAGTGGAATAAGGAAAAAGAGGATAAAGAATGAAACAAAGACATTATAAACACACTATTTCCTTTACAAAAAACAGTAACAATTGTTACTGACTAGTCTCGGTTCTGCTCAGCCCTTTGCCGACTTGCCTCTTGCACAGCTTGCCAGCTTCACCACTTTCATGCAAACACTCACACACACGCACACTTTCACACACACAGTTCCGTAGACCTCCCAAACACTGTAGTCTGGACATGATGTCATTGGACTGTATGTTGGCTGAAATATGTGTTTTGAATCTCTGGAATGTATTTAATAGAAATGTATTTTTGCTAAATAAGGAAGAGACATATGGTTCACTTCAACCACATCTGCCATATTGACTAAGTACTTATATTATGTTTATACATTTAGTTTATAAACAGATTTGCATGGTAAAATTAATCAGCCTTGACATTTATGGCTTTACAGCTTCTTGGAATTAACAGTGTTTAACTAGGTAATTTTATTTGTTGCTACAACCACTAGTGTACTCACCAGTGTTGATCATGCTGGACTGAGCAATGAAAGCTCTGGGCTAATCAACAAAATATAAACTAAAGTGTAAATTTTAGAATATCCTTGTTTGCCATTACCCTTGCTCTGATACTATTATTTGGCAAACTTTGTGTCATAAAACAATCCATTTTAGAGGTTTGAAATTTACAAGTGTTCTAATAAATGTCTGAACACGTCATGTTGTGCAGACAGTATGCAAATGAGTAAAACAGTAATTGTCCGCAGAGACATTGCAGCACATGCAAAGAGCTTTTGGCTTAGTGTGTTGATAGGCCACATGGCCAAAACAGTTGCGATGTTCTATCTTTTCTCACCTCCACAATGTAATGTGTGTATGTGTGTGTGTGTGTCTGTGTGGCATGTTTGCATGTGTGGCTTTGAACCGCTCTACCACATGTGAGTGTATTTTATTGGTCTAGAGGGAGTTAAGGTTAATGCAATAAAACAACCATCCCCGTGCCCAGCGTCTGCCTTAAGTGAGGATTTAAGACCAGAATGTAGTTAAGCTAAAGTAGGAGAGGAAGGCCAGAGTGAAAAGTGAATTGCAAACAGTGCAATGAAGATGAAAAATGTTCAGGTAGTTAGTTATGCTGTTAGAAAGCATCTCTTGGATTCCTGAGCCATTGACAATCCCACTGCTCAGGAATAGCTGGCTGTTATGTGAAAACTTCCATTTAAACTCCATTTATAAGGCACGTGAGATGACAGACCTGCCTCACCCTGGAGGGAAAGTGTATTTTTAGCAGGGTGGCAAGACATATTTTGTGACCGTTAACACATATTTCAGCTGCTTCCAGACTTACTTATCCAAACTCTTCTCAGCATGTGGACACACCCCTTCAACCAACCATTTAAACACAGATGCTTGCCAGTTCCTTCCCAAATGAAGTTTATGCATTTGTTTGTGCATTCCATTGTTTTGGGCCCCTCACAGGCCGTCACTAAACACTTGCATTTGTGTGGCAGTGTGTCTAAGAGTGTGAGAAAAGTTTGCGCAATTGCTCTGATGTTTTAGGGATGTCCAGAGCAGATCCGCAGGATTAGTTTCAGAATTTATCACTGTATTGTTTAATAGAAGCCCAACCAATTTCTTATCCTTTTATTTATTCTAACTCATTGTACTCTGGGTGTGCTAGCTGTCAGAACTCCCCACTGTGTGCCTACGAAACACTTGAAAATTGCACTCTTTCAAATAAACATTATTCAGATAAACGCATGATTCAAAACAGTAAATTATAAAAGAGTATTCTTAGTCAAGGAAGCAATATGATCATGCATCGGTATTGAGAAAAGTGTAGGTGTGCTTCACTGTATGTATGAAAATATTACTTAGAATGAGAAGGCATCCCTCCTTCAACGAAGTCGAACTGAATCATTCTCGCTGCTTCTTACTGCTGCTAAATATTATGCAGTCCTGTTGGACGCCCTTACATGGTAGAATGACTCATCCCTCTAGACAAAGCAGTGTATATACATTGATCACTATAAGGAGTTACTCAGTCCAGTGTGCAAGAGCCATTACACTCTCTCTCTCTGGCTAATTGAGGACCACTTAATAACACTGGCCAGAGGCTTTTAAGCCAATGAGATGTCATTGATTTTATCTCTGCGTTTAAAGCACACGCCCCTTCATTCTCATGACCCCGCTGTCTCCTCCTCTCCACTGCTAACTTTAATAGCCCACTGGAGATACTCGCCATCATTGCCAACTGTGCGCACGTGCAGTCACCTCCATGAGGTAGTGGAATGTTCTACATTTACTGTCAGCCCTCCTGGCAATAACTCACTCATCACACCATTTGCTTTCATCACATCCCTCACTTCACACCCACCATTTTCCCATGTTGTCCGTTACTCTGAAGTTCTCTGCTCCATAATTCTTCTCACCTCTCTTCACCCTGCAATCATTCAAATGAAATGTAGCCATTCCTCATTTGAAATTGATGGCATCGCTCTGAAAAAAGTGTTCATTTTGAATAACTTACTTGCGTTCAACTGTGCAGGTGTCAATTGGCAGTTTATGGAAGTCACCCTGCAGCTCCACCCATGCTGTTATATGTTTTCCTAGCTTAACAGGTGTGTGTATGTGTTTGCTCTATCCTCCCCACAGGTGGACAAGGTGTGTGGCCTGTCTACTGGGGAACCTACGGGCATGCAGCCTACTAGCCCAGAGGTCACAACCTCTACTGTGACCTCATCTTCTCCTCTTCCATCTGCCGCCCCCTCGCAACCTCCACCAGAGCAGTGGCTGGGGCAGTTAGCCCACTTGAGGAGGTAAGACAAAGCAATGAACTGAATTGTGAACTGTGAAGTTTCAAAATGCCTCAACTATTCAGCTGCAGCTTCAGCTTTTTTTGCTTATTGATTAGTTATACTGCTATATGGTCAGCTAGATGGAAAGTTCATTTAAATTAAAGGAAAACTGGTCAGGTCTGTATGATATAGCCTGAGGGGTTGGCCAATGTCTATTCACAGCTGCCATCACTTCTCTCTTTCTTCATATGGTTAGTTGGATACAACACACACCCACACACACATAGTAAATGTAGTGCCTGGCACTAAAGTCCATGCCCTCCACCTGGCCTCTGAGGCAGCCATCCCATGCCCACAGCAGCTGGCAGTGATGTGCCACGAGAGGGGGAGTGTGGGTAAGATTAATCTTGACGGACCAACAATTTCCTGTTTACCCAGACGGCCATACCACCAACTCTGCACACCAGCCGGCCTCAGCTTAAATAGCACCCCACACACACACACACACACA